>JAWDJX010000061.1:0-137028 GCA_033117895.1 Extremus antarcticus | reverse complement strand
TTATCTTACCTAAACACCTACTACTACCTACTCTTTAAAGAAGTACTTACGTAATACTACTTGTAGGATCGCAACATATTCTCTATAATATAAGTTAATTTAGTAATATCTTTAATATTCTTATTAAGGGGATGTTTTTTATTAAACTGTTTTCGAATTTATTTCGAGCTTATATTAATATAAAAATAATCCTAATATTTATATACGTTTAGATTAATCTTTAAATTCGAGTAATATTAAGTATTAGGGCTTATAGATCCTAAATTATTAATAGAAGTAAATTCTAAAGTTATTATCTCGTTTTCTATAGTATTAAGTAGTTCGTTATATCGAGCCTTTCTATCTTTATTATTACTATAATAGTTAGTAGAATACTTCTTCTTTAAATATTTACTAATTACGCCTATAGCTAGAGGAATATAAGTAGAGTATTTAGGGTCGATTAGAATCTTAAGATCTTTATAATAATAAATCGGACTAGAGGATATCTTTATAAACGTATTTAAGGCTAAATCTTTAAAATCCTTAGAGTTAATTAGGCTATTCTCTTTAATTAGAGTATTAAGTTCTTTATTAATCTCTTTATTAAAGGACTCTAGCGTAATAATAGAGTTAGATATCTTTTTTCGTCTTAAAAGTCTTAGAGTTAAGAGAAAGTAGAGTTCTAAATAGAAGTTAGTAAGTATCTCTTAAAGTAAAGAGAAGAATACTTAAGATTAAGTTTTTTAAAGTAAATATAGAGGTTCTTAAATAGATTAAGTATTTAGTTTCGTTACTTTAAAGAAGAGAAGAAAAAAAAGAAAACGAGAAGAAATAAAAAGATATTTATAGATCTATTTCTAATTAAAGTAATTTAAGTTAAGCTATAGCTCCTTACTACTTTAAGTAATACTATTTACTTTATTTAGCTATTCTTAACTATTTTAATTTATTCTATCTACTTTAGTTAACTCTATTTATTTTAGTTAGTTAAAGTAATTAGTTTAGTTAAGGCTTAAATTTAATAGGCTAGAGGTTTTATTATTCTAATTAAAGCTATTTACTTTTATTAAAGCTTAATTCTAATAGGTTAGAACTCTAGTTACTCTAATTAAAGCTATTTACTTTAGTTAAAGCTCGATTCTAATAGATTAAATCTCTTATTACTTTAATTAATCCTTCTACTTTAAATAAAGCTTAATTCTAATAGATTAAAGCTCTAATTATTCTAATAACTACTTTAAGTAGGATATAACTCTTAAAGCTAAATATTCCTACTCCTATAATTTAAAGAATCTACTCTTATCTTATATCTATATTAAATAGTTTTAAAGCTATATTTAATATAATTAAAGAATTTTAGAGTTATTTTAAAGATTTACTATCTACATTATATCTCTATTCGAGCTCTTAAATAGTTATTAACTTATTTCGACTTTAAATCCTTTAAAAATATCTTTATTTAGAATCTCGTTAAAAGTACTAAGCTCTCTTTAAGTTTTCTCTAAAAATTCTAAGGTAGAAAAAGTTTTCTCTAAAAATTCTAAGGTAGTAAAGTTTTGCCTCTAAATTTTTAGAAGAAACTAAGTAACTATATACCTAAAGCTACTTTCTAAATAAACCTTAAGAGTAGCTATCTCTACTAATTAAAAGCCTTTATAATCTTATAGATATACTTATAAGTTTAAATTAATCCTATATAATAGACTAATTAGTTATAGCTTAATTAAATTTATATTTCTATAGAATATCTAATAATAATAAAGATAAATAAGCTTTTAACCTACTATAACTAGCGTACTACGAAAGAGGTTTAATAACCTAATACTCTTCTATATTATTAATTAAGAAGTAAGGTATTAGTAGTAGAATATTAAGTCTATATATATAATTTAATCCGAATATATTAGCTTTCTAAAATATTAGTTAGTAAGTAGAAGAATAGAACGTAAAACGCTATAACTAAAGGCAAATTATACTACCTTTATAGTAGAAGTATTTAGTTTTAGTATAAAAATAGGCTCTTCGTCGTCTTTAAAGTATATAAGGTTCTAAAATTTATTTAATATAGCTAAGTCTTTTAGTTAGGCTATCGAAGTAGAAACTATTCCTACCTTATTAAATACTACCTAGTTCTTCTTAGTAAAGGTAATCTAGTTCTTACTAAACGGCGCTCTCGCTACCTTAAGATACCGAAAATACCTCTAATCTATTAGTAAACGTCTTATAAGATGTCTCGCGGTCTAGCGAGGGAGGAATTCTAGGTCTAGTATCTTACTATACTTTCTATTCTCTATCTTACTTTAGGAAGTCAATCGCATATTAGTACTAGACCTAATACGCCTATAGACAAAAAGGCGGAGGTATTAGCAATTGCCTAGAAAGCGAGGGTTTTCTAACTACTCACCTACACTCGCTTGCTACCTTCGACGTTCATGCTTTCAGGCTCGTAGAGGAACTCGGGCATCTTTCCTACATGCTCCGGCTCAGTGGCACCACTCTCCATGCCGGCCAGTACTCTTGCCGTCCTCAGTGTAGTGCAAGATCAGCTTGCCCTTCGGCGCTGGACGACCAGTGTGGTAGGCCATGATCGAGTCATAGTCGGTGTAGACTCCATTGTTGGTGTACTGAGTGTGGACGCCCGCGGTGCCGCGTTACCCAGAGAAACTTGATCTGTTCGTCCTCGAAGTGGTTGTGCAGGTGCATGTATCGACTGAAGACGTTCTCCACTGCACCACGGTCGTACGCCTTTTGGGCCAACCTTTCGGCTGCGACTACGGGAGCTTCGAGATCGGCGAATGATTGCTGCGAAGCCATTGTGATTATCAACTTGCTATAACGATCAAGGCGTAGATATGCCTACCATGAACCTCAAATGCCACTGCGACCTACATTAGAAGCAGCGTATCTTCGGTGGCGATTCGGAGCAGGTGGGCGAGCGAGACATCGAGCCGAGACAGCCTACAGCTAACCCGGTAATCACGTAACATCGCCTTGCCTGGTCTTCTGAGGGGTCAACAGATAGTTCGTCGGTCTCACGCTCTTGGTCGAATTGACGTTGATGTACAAGGTGGCGAGGACGAAGATGTTAACATTCATTTGCATGAGCCTCCGATTGGGACTAGCGCGAGCCGCACGGACTCTACTTCAGCTTCGCTTCCTATTCTCCTAACTTCTGCACCTCACCTACCAGTATCGTACGCGTTCGTGTCCCCCCTTCACCGAAGAACTACCTAGTGCCGTGAGTCTACCGTGCACCAATCAAGCTCAACGCGTGATGGGCGCGTCCGGCAAGGTGGCACCGCATTCTCTCGCGTGCGAGGACACTGGAGCAACCTCGTGTCATCAGCAGATTCAAGAAGTCAGAGACGCCCGTGGCAGTTTATGCTTCGATATTGGACCGCTTCTCAACAAGCATGCGAGAAATGGCAAATCCGTCTCGCCGTTGCCCGGTCCGGCCCGAATCGTGGGACAGCTGAAAGTACACTGAACGTGGAGTTGCTTATAGGCGGGTGAATTACCGCAAACATAGGTAGGAAAGCCTTCGTCTGCCGTGCGGGAGATGACGCAGGAAATGAAAGTATGAAACCGTCGCAGCCATACAAGAAAGCAGGCACCCGATGGAGACCGGCCGAGCAGTACGTATGCATGCCTGCCTGCACTCGGCACCTTTGACTGACACAATTGTAGTGAGTCGCCGTACAGTTCAACCTCTGGCCTGATGCATAGCAAAAGCTCCGGTACCATGAACGCCACTGAGCCATTGATTGAGCTACCTCAAACGGCCCTGGTCGTGATGCATCTACGGCCTACATCAGCCTTTGCAAGCGTCGAACGGTCTCTGCCGTGCTTTTGGTGGTTTATGGGATCTTCGAACGCGTCGGTGAGCCTTGTGTCCAAAAGTCTTCTGAGACCTAGCTGAGATATGTGTTCACTTTCTTGCGGGCGCCGAAGCTTGTCTCTCCTGCATCCGCTCCAGGCTGAATCAAAGTTGGTTGAAGAAGGCAAGTGACGAACAATTGAGGCTCAGTGGAAGATGCATGTGAGTCGTGTCTCGCTGTCTGCCTTTCAGTGACGTCGGCCGCACGCACTAGTCAATTTGCTCCGCAGTCGCGTCGCTTCTTCTACTCATACACAATCACAACACTCACAGCATACGCCTGTCGTTACTTCTGTAACATCACGACTGCTCATCAGCCTGACCTCAGCTTCAACACTACTCCCGCGTACACCACCAAGACTTTGCCATTGAGGGGACGATCAGCTGTCCGCGAATATGGCGTCCGGGCAGAGGTAAGCCGCATCTTGCTCCCCCGCCCACTGACCTTCGCTGATGTCCAATAGACCCTGCGTGTACTTCCAGCAAGGGAAGTGCAGGAAAAGCGCCACCGAGTGCAGCTATGCGCACGTCATAGCTCCCAGCCTCAAGCCCAAAGCATGCCAACAGTACATGAAGGGCACATGTCGGCGAGGAGACGACTGCAGTTTTTCTCACAAACAAGACGACATGGACCACCTGAGGATCGCAAACGGGGCGACTGTCACAGAAGCGAGTGCGCTCGAAACCTCCGAAACGCGCCTGAGGGAGTTTCGATGGAAGATACCGAAGAGTCCAGCTGATGCCAAACCACTCGTCGGCTTTGCGCTCGGCAGGTTCTTCAAGCAGGCGCTCGAGCTTGTCGGAGTCGAGGTGGGAACCATGCAAGAAGTAATCACTCTACTCGCGAGTGAAGGCGGGCTACGGCGGATCGACGAGCTGCTCCGGCAGTCTTTCGCGTCTTTCACTCCGGCCCAGCTAACGCGAGTGATCGACGCTCAGCTCATGCCATTCTTTGAGATGGTTAGTCACCCCAACGTGACCTCATCTGTCTTGCTACGATCACAAGTCATGACCATCTACAACGTCCTATGGGCCGGCGATACCGATGGTCAGCGCGCCATCTCCCTGTTCACCGCACTTGCTGCTTCTCTCAGCAATTCTGTGTTCCCAGATGCTACCTCCGGAGACAGCGCGCCAAACCTCGAAACAATGAAGGCCATCCAAACCATACTCGCAGTTCTCACAAAGCTTGTAGAGGTCAACACATCCGCGCATGCAGATCCCAGACTTGTTCCCATTGCCGAGACGTTCGCCAGCCTCTTGGGCAGTCTTCCAGAAAACACCGCCTTCTTCATGAGCACAGCGACGAAGGATCTCGAGCGACTGCAGCAGCGCCTCGGTATTGGTGAGGCTATTCCAGACGCGCAGACTGTGCAGCGGAAAGCAGGTACCCGCGCAGTATTTGAGCTTGCTCGCGATAGGCCCGGAGACTTGTCTAAAGAAGGTCGAAGACATGACAACGACGAAGTCCATATTCAGGACATCCAGATCTTACCAACTCTGCAAGAGATTCAGAGCTCTCGCAATGAGTATCTCCCAGTCGCTGACCCACGAGAGTGGCACTTTGGTGGCGTACCAGGGTTGGTCGATCGTCACTTCCGCCTGTTGCGCGAGGATACAGTCGGCCAGCTTCGAGATGCTGCAAAGTTCGAGCTCGAGAGGCTTCAGAACCCTCAACGCATCGACACCAATGAGCCCAAGCGTCAGGGTGCACGCACTTACGTCTATAACGACGTTCATGTCGCTTCCACAGCATTCGACGAGTACCACGGGCCTCAGGTGGCCATTCGCTTCGCTCGCCCGCCGGCCAATCGCCAGCAGTCCAAACTCGCTCGCAAAGAGTGGTGGGACTATTCCAGGAGGCTCGGCCCTGATGCACTTGTCTGTCTTCTCAGCTCGGAAGGATCAGCGACCTTCTTTGTCGTGGCTGCGCAAGGTCAGAAGCCTACCCGTCTCCAGGCTGAATTCGACCTTGCATCGGACTCAGAGCATGCTTATGTGATCGTCAAACCCGTCAACCAGTCCGAGTTCCATGAGCTGCTCACCAGGGCCGTAGAAGACACTGCATACGCACAGCTGTCCATCGTCGAGTTCCCAGGAGTACTCTTGCCGTCTTTCGAACCAACACTGAAAGCGATGTAACGAATTAGCGAGGACCTCGACATTCCTTTTGCGCATATCCTCGCACCAACCTCGACACCAGATAATCCTGATCGCGAAATTAGCATCCCAGCTCCTTTGTACTCAAGCAAGCCCGGCTTCAAGTACAACTTGTCCAGCATCACTACCAACAAGGAGGCGACGTACTTCGCGACAACTGATAGCATCACCGACGCGGCAGACCAGTTGACCCAGCTCTCGCCACTGGACCCTGGCCAGTCGCTTGCCGTAATCTCCTCACTCGCACGGTCAGTAGCTTTGATACAGGGACCTCCCGGTACAGGCAAGTCGTACACCGGTGTGCAGCTGATCCGGGTGTCGCTGGCGAACAAGGCTGCAACGGGCATTGGGCCCATACTCGTCTGTACACACACCAACCACGCGCTTGACGCCATCCTTGAACGCTCAGTCGACGATGGCGTCTCGCACATCGTCCGTATCGGAGGCCGTTCAACGTCACAGATGCTGGGGGACGTCAACCTCAAAGTTCTTGCGCAACGTCTTGATCTCACGAAGACCGAGAAGTCCGAACGCTGGAAGCTGATTCAGCGTACCAATAAAGAGACGGAAGAGATCAACAAACTGCTTGAGGCTTTCGCTTCTCTTGGTAGCCACATTGCCGTAGAGAATCACCTCCTCTATAACTACCCTTCGTTTCACAGTCGGATCTATGGCTCCGACGAAGAGGGTTGGACCACGGTAGGGCGCAAGAGGGATACGGAGCTTGACATCTGGCTTAGAACTGGGCGTCCTGGTTCGGGACATCCACGTTCCGTTGATGAGCTGCACGACCTCGACCCGCTGGAGATGAGTCAGATGACTATTGCCGAGCGGAGGGCAATGTTCAACTCCTGGTTGTGCGAGATGAAAGATGACCTCCATGAGAAGCTCCGTCACGCTCTGTCATCGTACAATGAATCGAAGCAGAAACTTGACGTCATCAGGGCAGAGGTTAATCTCCGTGTTCTCCGCCAAGCGAACCTCATCGGTATCACAACGAGCGGTCTTGCTCGCAACCTTGACCTGCTCCTCGGCGTCAGTCCGAAAGTCCTGATCTGCGAGGAGGCCGGAGAGATTCTGGAGGCCCACCTCCTCACCACACTTCTGCCATCGCTGGATCATACCATTCTCATTGGCGATCACCAACAACTGCGACCACAGGTCCAAAACTTCGACCTTTCGACGGAGAGCCGCAATGGTGGCCAGTACGCTCTCGATGTGTCACTGTTCGAGCGTCTTGTCTCCCCGCAAGACCTGTTTGCTCAACCTCTTCCACTTTCGACATTGGAAGTTCAGAGGCGCATGCGTCCGTCCATGTCACAGCTCGTTCGTCGAACGCAATACCCGCGACTAGAAGATGACCCGTCGGTCGCTCTCTATCCCGAGGTCGTTGGTATGCGCCGCCGTCTGTTTTGGATGCACCACGAGGAGCTTGAGGACGACAGAGAAGGTGTGACATCTACTTCGAGATCAAATTCGTATGAGGTCCATATGGTGGCCTCCCTGGTCAAACACCTGGTCGCGCAGGGTGCCTACAAGCCAGCTGATATCGCTGTCGTAACACCATACTTGGGCCAGCTCCGCAAGCTCAGGTCCAAGTTCAGCAGCACACATACCATCCTCTTGGACGATAGAGATGTCAACGAGCTCGAAAAGGAATGGGTGGACCCTGACGAGGACGGCTCCGAGCAAACTGCGCTCGACTCCAACCGACCGGTGAAGGGATCCCTCAATCAGGCTCTGCGGCTTGCCACGGTCGACAACTTCCAAGGTGAAGAAGCCAAAGTTGTTATTGTGTCACTCGTCCGCAGCAACAAGGAGAACAAGCCTGGCTTTCTCAAGACGCCAAACAGGATCAACGTCCTCCTTTCTCGAGCGCAGCATGGCATGTACATCTTCGGCAACACCAAGACGACTGAGAGCATAACTATGTGGCATGAAGTGATGAACATCCTTCGTGAGAATGGCAACATTGGCGAGGCGCTGGAGCTCCAATGTTTCAGACACCCTACCACCTCCATCGTTGTGAAACGCCCGGCCGACTTTACACGTCTGTCGCCTGAGGCAGGTTGCGATCTGGCTTGCGAGAAGCAGCTAGACTGCGGACACGCGTGTGTTTCCAAATGTCATAGCGACATGCTGCATCATGCTGTCTACTGTATGAAGCCCTGCACGCGCCTCAAGAACGGATGTACGCATCGGTGTGAGAAGCCCTGCGGAGACCAGTGCGACCTGCTCTGTACTGTTCCCATTGACGAAATCGCGATCAAGCTCGACTGTGGCCACGAAAAGACCACGTTGCCGTGCTACGAGCACCAGGATCCATCGATCGTAGTCTGTACAGAGTTGGTGAAGCTCGAAGTCCCAGGCTGCGGACATGAGGTTACCACGACTTGCCACACTGATGTTGGTCATGATGATTTCCGCTGCTTCGCTGCCTGCGGGAAGTTGTTAGCATGCGGGCACACCTGTCAGCGGCCTTGCTAGAAGTGCAATACTCGGGCAGATAGCTGTATCATCATCACCGACCATGGAAAGTGCAAGCAATCATGTGATCGCGGATACACCACGTGTCAGCATCGTTGCCGAGCGGTCTGCCATGATGGCCTTCCTTGCCCACTTTGCCAGACGAAATGCACCAGCAGATGCTCCCCGGCGTTTGTGCTAAGCTGTGCCATGAGTCTTGCACTCCTTGCTCGGAGGAGCAGTGCAACTCAGGGTCACAATGCCCTCATGGCACAACAGGCTGTACAATGCCCTGTGCAGCACCTTGCGACTGGTTGCCGTGTATCCAGCGGTGCGATAAGTCTCTGGCCTGTGGGTGTCGCTGTCCCTCGGTCTGTGGAGAAGACTGTCCGAGTGTCAAGTTCTGCCAGGAGCATGGGAGTGATGATGTGAAGGCTATCCAAGCTGACCTGATCATGCTCACCTCGTACCGGGACATCGATCTCGATATCGCTCCGTGCATATTCACGCCCTGCGGCCATATCTTCACGGTCGACTCCCTCGATGGCACTATGGGCATGCAAAACTATTACGAGACCGATCTAAGCACCGGAGAATACACAGAACTAAAGCGGTCTCCTGAACCGTTCTCCATCCAGGACTCCAAGCCGTGTCCAGAATGCCGTGGGTCTCTGCGCAACATCGTTCGCTACGGTCGCATTGTGAGACGAGCCGCCCTCTATGAGTCGGCGAAGAAGCTCGCCGCTTGGTCCAATCGCAAGCACCAAGAGCTGGCCATACGCTTGAGCGACATCGAAGGCGAGCTCATGGGTTCGCTGGACTTCCCGCGTAAGCCAAATCAGTCTATCGAGCTTGTGGGCCCAGTGAAGGCGCAACTCAAAGCTGCGAGAAAGCTGAAGACCGCGAAACGCTATAGCAAGATTCAAGCTCTCACCAATGAGATTGCTCACTTCTCGCAAAAGCTGAGTAAAGACGAGCAACCTTATCAGCGCGTGCACGATCTGGTCGAGATAGCTCGTCGCGAGAACACCTCATCCAAGCTCATCGAGGCGTTCGACTTCGGCACCGAGGAGCTGCAATTGCGCGAACACATACAAGCTGGCAACCTACTTCTCCGAAGCTACATCATTCTCTTCAGCGACATCATCACTGTCCAGGGTAAGACTCCAACCGGTATTCGAGGCAATCTGGTGGTCGATTTCGCGGCCATGCGGATACTATGTGACGAGCTCATCGCTGAGGCTAAGGAAAGCGTCACTGTTCGCCAGGAAGCTGAGGCGCAGGTGCTGTGGGCCAAGTTTGCAACCATCGAATGTGGTGTCCTTGGAGCCGTCTCTGAAGAAGAAAATTCCGGACACCAGCACCATATCGATGAGCTAAACATGCGCGCCACTGAGCGTCTCAAGGCCGCCGCGGACATCTGCGCACTACAGCTGAAGTCTAGCAACGAGCATCACGCCCGTATGCGCCGGGAGCGTCCAGACCTTCTCAGCGAGATCCAGACGGATTGGATCGAGCGTATCACCGAAGAAGTATTTGAATTGCGTCGCATGCTGAAGGAGCGGCTCACAAGGTATCAAACCCATGAGCAAAACCCTACCTTTAAGACATACGCTAACCCTTTTGTCCGTAGCACGGAGATGAGAATGGTAGTCAATGCCATGGCGACCGAACTTGAGGGAACGGGTCACTGGTACGGATGTCAAAACGGCCATCCGTTCACCGTGGGAGAGTGCGGCATGCCTATGCAACTTGCCCGGTGCCCAGAATGCGGTGCTGGAGTGGGTGGTCAGGATCATCAGTCAACCGAGGGCGTTTCTCAAGCACGAGACCTGGATGAGATGATCGAAGGACTTGCGATCTGAGGTTATCAAGAAGTAAAAGGCAGGCCTGAGAGCGTGTGTGTAGGGAGGTATGGTCGGAAAGGGCGCTCATTGTGCAGTCGTATGGCTGTATATGACCACTGCACTATGTAATAATGTCACTCGCGTAGTCTTCCTCGACACGTCAGTCTCAGGATCGATCTCAAGACTGTAGTCACCTCCTGTTTGGCGGAGGATCTTGGTCGGTCGTAGTTGCCTTTGCTGTGCCTTTCATCCACCTGACTTCAAACTTTGTCTTGACTTCATATCACTTTCTTGACACTCTTTTTGCTTACTCCGCAGACGTCTTCGGTAGATTATTGACCGGTTTCTCCGCTAACATGGTCAAAGTTCGTGCTACTCCGCAGTCGATTAGACCTATATTACTAGGCGGCTCCGAGGGAGCGTTACGGATCTATGGTGGGATTCCCTTTCGCGCTTTGGCGTTGCACTTTCTCTCTTCACCACATCATGCCAGAAGCATCCTTACCTTGCTTCAGATCGTCTGCTCGCGTGGATAAAACGTCTTCGCGCTATGGCGGCCGGAACGCGAAGCTATCGCGAACATCTCGCGTCTTGGCCTGCTCAAACTGCAGAACTCGCAAGACCAAATGTGATGGCGGACAACCTGGCTGCAAGACCTGTGAGGTCTATCAAGTCACATGTCGGTACGACAAGCCACCGCCCATGGCTACGATCCAGGCAATGTCTCAAAAGCTGCGCGAGTATGAAGAGCGTATCATGCAACTGGAACAACACCCAAGCTCCGACGTCGAGGCATTTTCGAGGCAGACATCTGATCATCATGTTGAGCATCATGCAACTTCTGACGTGTCCATCTCTCCCGTGGAAACCGCTGTAGGTCGCAGGAGTCCTCGGTCTGCCGCTCCACCGCAGAACACCACCCTGAACGAGCATGGACAGCCGTGCTATCATGGCTCAACGTCCTTACTACACGATCCAGCTCGAAGTACGTCTCCAGAACAGAGTGAGGTGCACTACGACAGTCCCTACTCAGATCGCGCGGCACGCACCCTGCTCGCTACCATGGCGATCGAGTCTCGGGCGTGGGAAGACTTTGCCCTTGACAACGCTGCAATGCGCACTAACATCCCCAATAGCGTCATATCAGAGCTTCTGCATTTACACTGGGCGTGGATTGCTCCAATGTTCATGTGGGTCTACAGGCCTGCTTACATGCGTGAGTATCATACCATTAGGACCCGCTTCATTCTGACAACTTTGCAGGCGACATTAGCACAGGCGGGCAGTACTGCTCCGAATTTCTCTTGACCGTTTTCTGTGCCCACTCTGCCCGCTTCCGTCAGGACAAATTGGACGATGCTCTGATTGCTCGCGCTCGTCTCTTGCTAGGGGTGGAGGGGCAGACACCGAGCTGCATCTCCACGGTTCAGGCGCTGCTCCAGCTCAGTGCCCGAGATCTTGCTTTTGGTGGCACCTCCCAGGCCTGGCTCTATAGTGGGATGGCGTTTCGCATGGTCACCGATTTGGGTCTGGACCCAAGTGGTGGAAGGGATGTTGACTTAGATGGCACAAGAGCCGAGGATCTCGAGATTTGAAGACGTCTGTTCTGGTCCTGCTACTTCTGGGACAAGGCCATTTCTCTTTATCTGGGTCGCATGCCAATACTGCGCGAGCTGCCTGCTAACAACAGACCTTCATTGCTGGACGACACTTCCGAACACGAGCTTTGGAAGCCGTACTACGCATCTTCTGGTACACAGGGACCAATCTCGCCAACAGACTACCCTCCCATGAAAGCTCACTCAATCTCTTGCTTCGAAAATTCCTGTAAGCTTGCCGTCATAATCAATGAGATCATCGAACAGCTCTACTCGCGCAGAGCATTACCCAGCACCGAAACCTCTATGCGCAAGATTCTAGAGCAATTGAGTGCCTGGAGACTTGCCACACCATCTCACCTGCGTCACAATGCGAACGAACTGCCCCTGATATGCGGCCCTCCGCACATTCTCACCCAGAACCTGCTCTATCACACCACATCGATCCTTCTGCATCGACCCTTTTCCACCGCGTCCAGACATCGCGCCACATGTCGTGCTGCAGCTGATTGTATAGAAGCGCTTGTTCGACACTATGAGACGACATTTGGCTTCACGCGAATGCCATACCTGATGGCGTACTGCGTATATCTTGGAGCATCCGTTATGGCCCAGGATTTCAAGGAAGGCGACGTGGGTGCCGGAGATAAGATCAACACCTTCTTGCGAGCATTGACCGGAAGCTGCAAGACTTGTCCTGGCATAGAACGCAGTCTTGATATCATTCAAAACAGCCTGACGAGATCTTCTAACCAAGAGACAGGAATGGGTGCACTGCCTGATGAAAGATTGTTTCACTCTCTACCAGCATTTCCGCACCGAGAATATGACATGCCTGAAGCTGACGACTACCTCAATGATCTCTTCGATATCAACGGTCTTTCGATGCTGGATAGCTTTCCCGAGGAACACTTGGACATCACAGGCGCCGACTGGTACATTCCACTCTGAGCTAGCCGCGAGGTTGGTGCTACTCAAGTTGAGGAGAGATCCGAAAGAAGGCGAAGTAACAGTATAAGTCGGCTCTTCACGCTACGGGTTCTAGCCTAGCATCACACTGAACGCTTTCCGCAAGCCGATGAAGCGTCTCAATCTCAGCAGTGGTATATGAAATCCCGCACCGGCGGTTGGACTCGCTCTTCTCGGCCTCGATTTCTCCAGATGAGTAGACCCGCTTGAAGCCATCCGCTTTCTCCCCTTTCCTGATTGTGTCCAACAACTCATTCATGCGTGCGAGATATTCTTGTTTCTCTCCAAGGAAGACATCGGGCCGGAACACAAGGAACGGATGGCCCACGTTCTGAACCACGCCTCCCGGTCCATTCATGTCGCCCACGTCACCCTTGAAGGCAGCTCCGGTCATCAGGCCTGCAAAGATATCCATCATGCTCGCGATACCGCTCCCTTTCGGACCGCCGATCGGTAGGACAGAGCCTTTGAGGGCGGCGTTTGGGTCTGTGGTCGGTCTTCCTTGCTCATCCAACGCAAAGCCTTCCGGTATTGACTCGCCTCTCCTCGCTGCTTTCCGAATCTTTCCTCTTGCTGCTACGCTCGGGCTCATATCAAGAACGAAGTCGCCGTTCTCGCCACCCGGCAACCCCACAGCAAAAGGACTGGTCCCGAAGAGTTTCTCCGCCCCGCCCCACGCAGGCATAGCCCGACTCGCATTGGTGAAAGCCATCGCTCCGAATCCGCTGCGGTTAGCACGCAACAAGTACGTCGACGCCATTCCGTAATGATTGCTATGCTTGACGCCCACCATAGCGAGCCCGTACGTTCCGGCAATCTCGATCCCTTTGTCAATAGCCATGGAAGCGGCCACGAAGCCAAAGGTGTTCTTCGCATCGAGTGTTGCTATCACCGGCGTTTTAATCTCGAATGTGAGCTCGGGATTTACCTCCAATAGGCCGCTGCGAACGCGAGCAATATAGCTAGGGAGGCGATTGATGCCGTGGGAGTCTACGCCGCGAAGATCTGCGAGAACGAGCGAGTCGGCAACGAGCGCTGCACGATCCGAAGGAGTTCCATAAGCGACGAGGATGTCTCGCACGAGTCGATGTGCTGATTCAGGCGTTATGCGCTCCTCTGATGGCGGAGGAAGGCTGCCCATGTTGCCATGTCGTGGTTGAGTGGCAGATCAATGTGTCTGGGAAGATGGAGTACGAGCTGGGATCCGGAGATCGATCTGCGAGAAGACCTGCAAGAGTGCGTTCAATCGAGCAGAGCAGAAGTGGTGTGCCTGCCGCGAAGAACTCCGACCTGGAGTTTGAGAACTGGGGGGGAACAATGTGTGATCTTTCCAGCTCGCTCACTGATCGAACCAAGATACTTAGACGTTTTGATGGCCGTATCAAGAGCCTCGGATCGAATACAGTGCCGCCGCTGTCGACTCCCAGGGACCGGCCATGTGGGTGAATGCCACGGCCTTTCGCCGGGGAAAGAAGCCGGAACGAATTGCACCTCTGACACGGCTACCAATCCGAGACTATCCAGCTCGATGCGCGTTGTGGTGGTCTTGCTGATGACCATTGTCTTTACGCTGTCCAATTGAGACGGGGGCGTGCCCTGTCGAGAGCGTCCCCATGATTGTATGCCTTTTAGCGCTTGCTCCAGTCGTAGCGGTAACTTGATTACACAGACTTTCTGAACACTTCCGCAGCGGCTAAACCACTATCTACGACTCGAGCATTACTTCTTGATCCTATGTCTGCGACTGGCCTCCTCGAATCCAACTCCGTCTAACAGGTCCGCAGCGACCTTTGCATCCTGCGCAGCATAGTCCGCCATCAGCTTCAACGCTGACTCTGCCAGCTCCAGAGGTAGACAGACAACTCCATTGAGATCGCCAATGATGCAATCGCCAGGCCGCACTAGTACGTCTTGTCCCTCATTGCGGATGCGAATGTCTTCATTGATCTGGAGCAAACAAATGATCGTCAACAGATCAATGCACAACAGCACGAGTGGTGTAGAAACTCACCTTACCAACCTTAACCACTCCATATGGAGAAGCGGTGCCTATCCCATTCGCGAAGACCTGTAATGAATCAGAAACATATCAAGTACATATGTCTCGCTACCTCAGGTGACTCGAGGGATGCCTATACTTACCGGGAACCCGAGCGCTTTGTGTTCTTCCAGATCTCTGACCCGCCCACAGACAACTGTGCCTACCGCTTGCCGTACTCTCGCCCTTCTACTCATCATCCCACCGTACACAGCATTCGTTGTACCCTCCGGAGCATGAACGAATACCACGGAGCCAGGAGGGACGTTGTCGATCTGTACGCGGTGGGAGAAACTGTTAGTCTCCAACTGAGAGAGTATACGAAAGGTGGCCGCGTACGTAATGTCCTGCCTCATTAGGTGTTACACCCGCACTTGCAGAAACGGATATATACTGTACAGTGTATGCGCGACCAACGATCTTGATGCTTTCGTCATACTGAGGTGACCGCAGAGTCGGGCCTGGGATGAAGCCGCCATAGAGAACGCCTAGGCCCTGTAAGGCATCGGAGACATCGCAACTAGTTGGGTGTACGTCCATTAAGCAAGACTTCAAAGATCGATACAAAATCGACTTACGTTGAGTAGTCTTGCAGGGCGGCGATGAGATTCTGTCGATCGTTGGTATTGCTGTTCGGTTCCATTGTAAAGGTCGTAGGGAAGGAAGATCTGCTGCAGATTTGGAAGAGGACATCGTGCGGAGAGTCCGCCTGGATATTGCGCTCTATACATTACATGGAGGGCCAATCTCAATCTCCTTCATCTGAGTTATTAGTCTCAATCGGACCCGGTAAGTCAGCCACTATGCATGGCGTGGTCGGAACATAAAGAGAGGGCTAGTTGTCTCCCCCCGGGGTTTCGCAGGGGTGATTGCCCGGTGGATCAACGGTAAACTAAGTACCTCATATGCATTAGAGCAGCACGTTAAGACGGCCGGGGAGTCACACGAGGTCCCAGCTTGCAACTCACTGTGCATCGAACGGTCTCTCAATCGCGTACTCCTGCGTCGACAATGGCACCAGGCAAGCAACCTCTCAACATCTTCCGCCTCAGCCGTGGTGATGATCCGCCGGAAGTCGTCAACTGGCGACTTTGGTTGGCCGTCTTCTCCTTCGGCATCATGGGATGTGCGCGCGGTCTGGACGAAGGTCTGATCAGCGGTACGCTGGCATCAGTGGACTTCCGGACCTCGCTACATCTACCGCCAGTGGACAGTAAGGAGTATGCGGACGTCCAAGCGACCATCAGTTCCATGGTACAGCTTGGAAGCGTGGGCGGGGCCGGACTGTAGGTTCCATCACTCTGCACCCACGGAATGCTGCGGTGATTGCTGATACAACTATACGAGTGATAGAGCGTTTCTGGCTTGCGATCGTATTGGACGGCTGTGGGCGGTGCGAGAACTCTGCGCGATCTGGGTGTTCGGCATCGCTCTGTTCATGGGTAATGGAGGAAGCTTAGGCATGGTATATGCTGGGCGTTTCATTGCTGGTATGCATAATATTTTGGAACGGAGCAGCAGATGGCTAACCATCACAGGCTTGAGAATTGGACAGGCTTCCGTAGTGGCGCCTGTCTATCTGTCAGAGATTGCACCGCGATCTCTCAGGGGGTTGTGCGCCACCATGTTCGCGGCATCGGTGTACATCGGCATCATGTTGGCCTACTTCGCCAACTGGGGCTGTCAACTCCACGTTTCTGACACTCAATCCTCTCGATGGGCACGTACCTTATGAACACATTCGCAAACTTTGATCACTGTTGCTAACATCGCCCCAGCTCATCCCAACGAGTTTGCATCTCATGTTTGCAGGGGTCATCTTTTCCATGTCGTTTCTGAATAAGGAGTCTCCAAGATATCTGATCAAGCGTGGAAAGGACACATCGGCACGAGAGACACTGGCCTACATACGTAACCTGCCGGTGGAACACCATTACGTCCAATGGGAAATCCAGGAGATCCAACACCACATCGAGGAGGAATGAGCTGCCACGACTGGAGCCGGCCCTAAGGCTATTCTTCGCGAATTGGCGCTTCCATCTAACCTCTATTGCATATACCTTGGAGTTGCTATCCAGCTGTTAACCCAGTGGTGCGGCCCTCAGTCAATCACCGTCTACGCTCCGGACTTCTTCCTCATTGCTGGCGTCAGTGGTCAGGAGGAGAAGTTGTTTGCCTCGTGCATCCTTGGAGTGGTAAAACTGATCGGTGGTCTTCTCTGTGCCTTCTTTCTTGTTGACTTTATCGGTCGGAAGCGATCCATCGTGATCGGTATAACGATTCAAGCCACCGCCATGGCATACCTTGCCATCTATCTGTCTGTCGTCGGTACTCCCGGCCCAACCGCATTCACCAGCGCCCAGAAATCTGCAAGTCTGGGCGCCATCGCGATGATATACATCGCCTCGTTTGTGAGTATACTTCATTCTCAGACCGAGCACCGAGCAATCCTGATTCCAAGCTCCAGAGGGATGGGCACTGGGTTGGAACGGGATCCAGTACCTGCTCAACGCGGAGATCTACCCACTACGTATCCGCGCACTGTGCTCGTCGATCATGATGATCTTACATTTCGTCAACCAGTTCGGAGCAAACAGGGCGGTTCCACTGATGTTGCTACCTGCCGCCGAGGGAGGCATGGGTCCGGCTGGAGCCTTCTGGTTTTTCGTAACCCTGACGCTTATCGGCATGGCATGGGCATGGTTTTCCATCCCTGAGACAACGGGCTTGAGTCTGGAACAGCTAGATAGACTGTTCACGTTGAGATGGTGGTAAATAGGGCGTATAGGTCAGGCTCACGCAAACGCAGAATTGCAAGCCGTTGAAGAGGAGAATGAGTTGTCTGCAGAGGAGAAAGCGAAGGAATCGGCGTATGTAGAGAAGGTGTAGAATCCGTAGAACCAGAACTGTGTTACTCGCATGTCTTTGAAGGACTCAATTGGCCAGCGCTAGAGGGCGCCAGCGGAAGTGTGGCTTGGCATCGTACTTCTCAATTGGGAAGGATTGGCTGTAAGATGGGAGCGCTAGTGGAAGTACAACTTGGCATTCACTTCCACATTCACATCTCGTTTATCAAGAATACACAAAGGGCCGCACCTATCAGTCGAAACGTTTCCGTCGTCCGAGTATGAGTTTGCTGGCTCGTCCTTCTCATGCTTGCTGCACAGGCTGATGAGCCTAAGAAGGATTGATCGAGACACCATCCCTCGCGCCAGATCTGAGAGCTCATACGCTATTGCGATACAACTCGTTCGGCAGGGCGCCCCGCAGCACAGCACTGCGAGGCGTATTACCTTCTTTACAATGCCAGGCTACGAGTTTGCGGAGTTGATGCAGTAGTATTGCTGAAGCCGTGTTGGAAGGAACTTGGTCGCCTGAAGCTGCTATACCAAGTTGGAAGGCACCCGAATTTGAGGGAGTAAACGGCCGATGGAGTAGACGGAGCAGGAGCTCTGCTTCGGATCCGAGGAGGAGGTATAAGTGCGAGCTGACCTCTCTTTTACCATTCCCAAATCCAAACAGAAAAACAGCATTCAATTCAGGATTTGCAGTGCTTCACTTCCGTCACCAGTTATGGAAGCTCTAGAGAAACCGTTCACGGAAGCCATCACCGCCGGGCAGATCGAAGGTGCTATCCTGGAAGCGAGAAGCAAGACCGGCAAAACTTATAGCAAGGCATTCGGCAATCGCACTCTTCAAGATGGGACACAGAAGCCACAATCGTCGTCCGACTTACTCTTCCTTGCCTCGAGTACCAAACTGCTTACTGCCATCGCCGTCCTGCAATGCTGTGAAAAAGGACTACTATCGCTAGATGAAGACCTACGGTCGTCCTACTTCGGCCACCACAAGGTCCTCACGAGTTATGAGGATGGCGGAGAGCCCACTTACGAAGAGCTGAAAAAGCCGCTCACGCTGCGACATCTCCTCACGCACTCGAGCGGGCTGGCCTACGACTTCATGAGCCCCTTGGTACAGCGCTGGCTGGCCGCCAATCCTGTTCCGGATGCAAAAGAGACCTCGTTGTCAGTCCCCACTCGCTACCACCAGCCGCTCGTTTTCCAACCGGGTGAGAGCTGGGTGTATGGCGTCGGTCTTGACTGGGCAGGGCACATCGTCGAACAAGTCTCAAACACGAAACTCGACGCTTACATCCGCTCCCACATCCTCAAACCTCTTGATATCGCGGAAACAGAACTAAGCTTCTTCCCCATTAAAGAAGGTCTCGGCCACCGCATGGTTGACCTCAACCCGAAAGACCCTCTCGGCGAAGGTCTTAGTGTCGGCAACGGACTGAAAGTCCACATCGAGAACGACTCGACATGCTACGGTGGCCAAGGTGCATACGCAACCGGCGAAACTTACGTCAAGATCTTGCATAGCCTGCTCGTAGACGACGGCAAGCTGTTATCAAAAGAGAGTGTGGCCGAGATGACGTCCCCACAACTTGAAGCGCCTACGAAAGCAGCTTTGGATGTCGTGCTGAACGGACCATTGGGAATGATTGCGGGAATGGGGACCACGACCGCGAATCGCGACTACGGGCTCAGCGGTTTATTGGTGATGGAGGAAGGAGACGGGAGTGGGATGGGAAAGGGAGCGTTGGCTTGGGGAGGAGGGATCAACAGCGCGTGGAATCTGGATCCGGAGAGGGGGGTGTGCGGGTTTGTGGCGCCTCAGCTCGGCTTGCCGGCGGATGTGATGAAAGCGAAGCAGTTGAAGGATGCATTCAGATTGGGTGTGAAGGGTGCGTTGGATGATGGGGCGTGATGTGGGCATGCACGAAGACTTGTGAGGCAGCTAGGCAAAAGGTGAGGTGATCACTAGAACGGTGAGTATTATTCAGCTGAGTATCAAGTATACATTCCCGGCACTGTTGCCATGAAGCTGTCTGTTCGGTGTTTCTCTACAACTGTTTGCGAAGGTGGGTATCTCCGCCGTAGCAAATTAAGACAACCAGGAAACCAACATAACCCGCGGCCTCCAGAGCGACGCCATACACGCCACCCTAAACCTCTTGCTTGGAAATCATGATGCCGAAAGGGTCCCTGTCCATTTCGCTGACGTGCACCTCGACGTGGCCGTCTTTCAGAGCCTCCAGAAACTCCTCACTAATGTCGGACTTCTGTTTTCCTTCGTTGCGTATTTTCTCCCACTATGTATTCGTTAGTATGTCACATGAGCATTGGGGTGGAGGACGTAGATACCTCCTCAGTAACACTCTGCTCCAGCTGGCCCTTCAAGACACTGTGGAGAAAGCCTCTCTCCGTATTGCTGTGGAACAGCGTAATCACACACTGCCCTCTCTCAATCGCAGCAAGTGCCTCATGATGCGAGAGCTCGCCTGTGAACAGTAAGTCCACTTCCTCGCCATCCTTCTCCATCTCGCCGAATAAGTGCCCGCCGCTGCCGGCACAGATCCCGACGCTACGAATCAGCGTGTCGCTCGCTTGCTTGCCCTGCGGTACTGCGATCGGGAAACCTTTCGGATTTCCTAAGCCAAGACCGATGCGGTCGATGATCTCGGGTAACGGTACCGGCTCAGACAACCGTACTATCCGGCCCATACCAGCGCCGGGGTAGCCATCAAGCTTGGTGGCGCGGATCGGGTACCGCTTGTGCTGCTTGTTGCCCAGGGCAAGGGCTTCCTGCTTGAGGTCTAGTTGGGAAGGATGATGTTGGAGCATGTAGATTGGCCTTTTGACCTGGAGATGCTGGGAGTTGACATCGGTTACTGAGTCTGCTGGGGTGTGTTTGCTGGGCGATTGCGTCCGGATAGAGGAGGTTTCTGCTGTGGCTTCTGCTGTGGTGTCTGCTGAGTCTTCGATCAGGTGTTCGTCTTCGGACACTTCGGTAGGTGTTCCAGTGACGATGTCGGCGAGCCAGTCGCCTAGGCCGCCACGCGCGCAGTCGATTGCTGTGTGTGGGCTGTAGACCTGGGAGGACGTTCAACATCGATATCTCAAATATGGGGGTGAATATACTTACGCTGATACCTTCGGCGGCCAATCGGAGTAAGCTCTGTTGTTGGGTGTCTTTCAATGTCAACGCCTTCAGACCTCGGAATATTATAGGATCTGCAATCCGTGGTTGTTAGTCGGGAACGATCAATTTGAGACATGAGCTAGTCCACGCACGATAAGCGACAACGATCGAGTCCTGTCGTTCAATGGCTTCGTCCACAACAGCTTTCGTGATATCCACAGTGAGCATCACAGAGTTCATCTGTCGTCTCAACGGATCGTAGGGCGCCTCGAGCAGTACTGCATCTTGTTAATTCCCGCTCGAACATGCTTGGAGGTATGCAGCCTTACAACCAGTATTGTCGAAACTCTTGTCCGCTAACACTTCCGGGTACCTTGCTAGAGTCAGTATTCCCTGCGATATCCCTGTAGTGCTTCAGCCTTATACACACAATTTTCGCATGGCATTTACCACCGCCTTTGTGTACGGCGCTGAGGTCGTTGGGAACGCCATTCTGCCGAGTAGAAACGATCTTCTTGCTGTCGCCGAGAACATAGGCGTGAAGAATGAGACGATGTTGGTCTTGTTGTAGACGAGGCTGGTGAGGAGAGTTGAGGCTAGTGAGTCTGTGGCGGAAGTCTAATCTCGAGGGAAGACGAGAGAACGTCATGTCATTTGCGCCATGTTCCAACTTATCTTAACGTCTTGGAGAACGAAAGTGACGGTTGTTGTAGGAATACGACAGAACTTTGGAAGGATAAGATGGAAATCCATGAGTACCCTTGAAGTGTCTTATTATCACTCATATGCACACGCTGCAAAGCTCCACTTGTGGTGGCTCAGTTACCTTAAAACACTGTCCCACACTTTGCTATCTCGAGATCTGACCCCGAGCATCTATCCGGAGTACCTTGTAATCCTCACACGAGCATCCTATACAGTTCACACAGTATACCCTACTCCACCATGAGCGCGCGAACCGACGTCGAGGCCGACCAAAACCAAGCGACCAGCGGCATAACACCTGACCACATAACCTCGACCCTACAAACCAAACTCGAAGCGTCACATGTCGACATCTCGGATTTGTCTGGTAACGAATGATGCCCTGCAGTACTCCGTCAAACGTTCACTGATGTGGAATGGTGAACAGGCGGCTGCGGCCAGATGTACGAAGCGATCATAGTCTCTCCACAATTCGCAAAGAAGACGACACTCGCGCGACATCGATTAGTGAATAGCACGCTGAAGAAGGAGATCGCCGCGATACATGCATGGACACCGAAGTGCTTCACACCTGAGGAGTGGGAGAAGAAGAAGGGTGGAGGTTGAAGGTCTACCTAATCACCACGACCAAAACCTAGGAAAATAGTGGTGCGAGGACGCATGGCATTCGATGGGAAGCCCCATCTAGCAACCTATATCTGAGCTATCTTCGAAGACTAGTGATACTGTTGAAGCGTTACAGCGATTGCATACAACACATCGATCGCGAAGCGTAGGGTTGTGTCTCGGATTCTCACGAAACTCGCACTCGCTCTCAGTAGACCGTCTGTAGCTAGAGGGACGCAATGATCCACTTGCGGCTGAAACTTAAACATCGGAGGCACGGATAAGGTAGTCGATATATATCACTGCCATCTTACATTTCGAACGGATCAAGTGATCTTCGGACCATGGCTACACCAGCAGACTTCGAACGCATCGGCAACTGTCAGTACACTCATGAGCATACCCTCCCCTAGTATATCCTCGACATTTGCTGACAAGATCTCTTCATGGACTCAAGACGCCCGAATGTATAACAAAGACCAAAATATCGACCGCCGCAAAAGCCACCGAGTAGTACCGATGGAGGTCATTTGCCCAGGATATTCACGCACCGGCACGCTCACCATGCAAAAGGCTCTCGAAATCCTTGGCTATCCGAACGTCTACGTGAGTACAAAGCAATATACCTCTCAAGAAACCTATATTGATCATGCTCTCTTACCTACGCACAGCACTTTAGCTCCATCTACGATAACGTCCGGGATGCCGACATCTGGCTCGACCTCATCGCCGCCAAATTCGAAGGCCGCGGCACCCTCACCGAATCCTCCTTCGACGCCCTCCTCGGCCACTGCGGCGCAGTAACAGATATGCCCTGCCTCTCCTTCGCCCCGGAACTAATCTCCTACTACCCAGACGCCAAAGTCGTGCTGGTGGAGCGTGATGTCGATAAGTGGTACCAATCGTGGTCTGCATTTCTCGATAACGCGATGAGTCCTGGTCTCCCGATACTTGCAAAGCTGGAGCCGTATTATCTAGGCCGGATCGCTGCGGTAGGGACGAAAGGGACGGATCTGTTGGTGGGGAGCGGGAAGTCGGTGGCAGCGGCGAAGGCGAGGTCGAGGGAAGCGTATTTGAAGCATTATGCGCTTGTGAGATCGGTGACGCCGAAGGAGCGGTTGTTGGAGTTCAGTTTGGCTGACGGGTGGGGACCGCTGTGCGAGTTTCTTGGTAAACCTGTAAGTCAAGCCCCTCGCAGATGTGATCAAGCACGACGCGGTGCTCTGAACCCGTTTAAGCTCGTTCAGAGATCTGAGACACTTGCTAACTCTTCAGGTGCCCGATGTTCCGTTCCCGCACGAGAACGATACGGCCAGAAACACGAAATCGTTCGAGGAGTTGGGCAAGATGGCGGTGAAAAGGATCTTGACGAGGGCAGCTTATGCCGTTGCTGTTATCGGGATTCCCACGGTGGCGTTCTATATGACTCGCCATATGAGGCGTTGACGACGTGCGAAGCTTAGAGCGTTCAATCTCAGCTCAACAGCACCCGTATCTCACCCCCAGTCCTCGGAAACACCTCTCTCAACCAGACCTCATCTCCCTCATCCCCGTCCACCGTACCAGCCTTGATCTCATCAGCCTTCACAACCAAAGCCTCCACATCCTCAAAATCATCGCAGAATCGCTCCGCAGCCTCCTCGATAACTCTCCTTGCCAGCGTCCTGTCCTCCAACTGTGCAAGAAAGCTTCTCGCATCATCCGTGGCACTTGGTAGAAACGCATCCAGCTGCTGCGCGATCGCCAAGAGCTGTTTCGGATCCTTGTACGAAGTGGCGAGATCGTTAGGCGTGATGATGTTGTCCACGAGCTGAGTCATTCCGGACTCGCGCAGGAACCAGGAGTGCGTGGACTCTGCGAGGTCTTTCTCGTGCTCGGAAATTCTCGTCTGAAGCTCCTCTGACCGGTCTGCGAAGGCGTACTTGCGTAGCGTGTCTTTAGTCGCGAGTAGACAGTTCAATGCGAAGATGTGTTTATGCGGAGTGCGTAAGCGACGGGTGATGTTCTCGCAGCCGGCTAGGTAAGGATCAAGTGCGTCTTGCAGAATTGGTTGGAAGCCTTCAATGCGTTTCGCGCGGTCGGTCGTGATGACAGAAGTGTCGTAGCTTTTCATGAGAACCTGCAGAGTCTCGAGCGCGTCGGCTAAGAACTCGGGCGGAGCTAAATCGTCTGGGCCAACTGCTGTGTCAGCTTGGAGGTTCGCGACGTGGTCGCGTATTGTGGCTCTGAAGCTGCGCATGGCGGCGTCCGAGAGAGGCCGGAGAGTCTCGAGCATACTTGACTGCTCGCCTGTCAGGGAGGAGAAGATATTGCAGTAAAACATGACGAGGTTCGCGATCTTGTAGGAGAGTGTGGCATCCTCGTGGCTTTGTATAACTTGCTCGGTACGTTGTTTGAGCTGTCGGAGGACGCCTGCGAGGTCGCGATCAACGAGTTGGCTGAGCGCTTGCTTCCCGTCGAAGATAGGTGCGGTGTCGGCATCGTCTGCTCGTGACCATGGCTCGCTCTCAATACCTGCTTGGATCGACTTTGCTATTTCGTCGCCTTCCGAGATGAACAAGACTTCAAGCGCCTCCCTTTCTGATACCGTAGCGGAGTGCGCCCAAGCAAGCATATCACTGATGTACCTCAGAGGATCGTGAGCCGACAGTTCGATAGCTTTGCCCATAACAGGGTGATCGGGATCGACAGGAGCGCCAGTCAGAGCCGAATAGAAGTTGTTCGACAAGATGTTCTCTCTTGCTTCTGCGAAGAAGTCAAGGCAGTTTTGAAACAGTGTTGGTCGCTCGGCAAGTACCCGTAACGCTCGTCTGATACCGGCGCTGATTTGCGGGTTCTCCAAGTCAAGAGACTTGAATTCGCGCTGGATCCATCGGTATAGCTTCTGGAAGGCGGCGTTCAGCTGGCGAGAGCTTTGCTCCAAGATCTCGAGACCAAGCCGCTGGCTTTCCGCGCCTAGCAAGACCTCACTGTCCTGGTGGATCTTCTTCACACGGGTAAGTATGCGAAAGAACTCATCGTTTACCGGCTCAGCTGTGGAAGTCAAAGTCGCGAGATCTGAGTCCGAGACCACAAAGTGTGCTTTGAACGCATCTAGCAACTGCTGCTTCGTCTCCACCTGTCGCTTCTCGGAGAGTATAGTGGCCGCATCGTCCAGCATCGGGCCAGTTTCGCGGTTGGCTGCATCAACATGTTTCCGAATCTCCTTGCAGCTGTCATTAAGACTCTCGATCGCCGCGCCTATGCGTTTGAGCTGCTGGGCAACCTTGCCAAAGTCCTGGACAATCTCGCCATTGCACTCAACGAGCTCCTGCTGAACATCGAGTCGCAGCTTGCGTCGAGTCTCTGCTGTGTTTTGCAGACCGCGCTCGTCGAGCATCGACAAAGCATCTCGAATCTCCAAGTCGGCATAAGATGCTGACAGCACACTCGTGACGCGGTTCTGCAATGCATTGGACTTTGGGAACGCGCTTCCTGGTGTCGCTGGGGAGAGTATAGATGCACCCTCATCAGCTACAGGCGATCTGACATGGTGGGTGAAGTACGAGCTTGTCATCTTTTGCGCTGAGTGCCCTAGATCACCAGCGTGAGCTGTAATCTTCTGGTGGCGATTCCGCGCGGTGGTGACCGTAACAAGCGAATATCTGAAGGCAGTGTACTTGGCACTTCGTGTGCTGCCCTTCACGCCTGCTCCCCCGTCATCGCGAAGTGATGAAGTTGAAGTACAGTATTCATGCAAGTGCCGATGCCGACCCAGCACCTGCAGAAGCGCCGCCGATCAGGGAGGCCTGGAGGCCCCATAGAAAGTCTTGTTTCGCGCCGCACATGCCAGCCGCTGCAGCTCGTATTCTATCTTCAACATCAGCACAACACCGAACCACCCAACGACCTTATCCAGCAGGGAAGCAAGCACACGAGAGTGGCCAGATAGCCGCGGCTCGCTTGGTGATATTCACCATCAGCACCACTCGTACAGACAAACAAGAAACGCCTTTGCACTGCCACCCACTAGTTCTAGCGCGGGGCATATCTGACGGCGTTCTTGCGTTTCTTGCGCGTAGTTCGAGGTTCGAGATATTCATACTGCTTTCTCACTCAGGCTGTCTTGGAAAAGCGTCTTATACCTCATCTTCTCCTGATTCTATTGCCTTACGTGAATGTCCCACCTTCTACGAGTATCCCCAAGTCACGCAGTGACGCAAATCGCACCCCACCAAACAAACTTGAGCACCGAGCGCGGGAGCAGCCCAAGATGGGCAAGAGGTGAGTGCAATTGCCTGGCGGATCATCCATGTGTCGTGTGCTTGCTTGCATCGTGGTGGAACACGGGACCCGCGAGAAACAACTCATGTCTTCCACGATCGATGCGATGAGAAACATCTCACTCGCCCGCACACGCCTGCCTTCTTAACGAGACACCGTCCACACGACTTCACACCAGCAACAACCTCGCACCGCAACCAGCAAGATGGACTCCAAAGAAGTAAAGAAGGTCCACGACATCTACCCCGACTACGACAACGATGCCACCGACAGCGTCAAGTCGACCAGCCCACCACCAGAAGATGCCGGCAGACGACCTTCCGTCAACGGCGCGATCAATCACGCGCGCCCTCGCCCACTCAGAGTGCCCCGACCTATCTCACAAAGCTATCCGGCGTTCAAGGGCAAGCAGCTCACCGCACTGAAGATCGGCATCCACAAGACCTTCGACCACGAGATCAGCAAGAGCACACGGATCGGGCATTTGGAGATTACAGAGCATGGACTGACATTGTCCCCGCACAGCCAGAGCAAGCTCTCGCAGCAGGAGCTGTTGGACCTACAAAAAGCCACACATTTCGACAAGAAGGAGCTGCAGCAATGGTATAAGGGTATGCGCCTTACCACCACCCCACTCCTACCATGTGAAACCACATGCGCTGACACTTTATTGTTTGACAGGCTTCCTAAAAGACTGCCCCTCAGGCATGCTCACCAAATCCGAATTCCAAAAAATCTACAAGCAATTCTTCCCCTTCGGCGACCCCTCCAGTTTCGCCGACTACGTCTTCAACGTCTTCGACGCCGACAAGAGCGGCAGCATCGACTTCAAGGAGTTCATCTGCGCCCTTTCCGTAACCAGCAGAGGGAAGATGGAGGATAAGCTCGATTGGGCCTTCCAACTCTACGACATTGACGGAGACGGCCAGATCAGCTACAACGAGATGCTGCAGATTGTGGAGGCGATCTACAAGATGGTGGGGAGTATGGTGAAGCTGCCAGAGGATGAGGATACGCCGGAGAAGCGGGTGAAGAAGATATTCAAGATGATGGATAAGGATGAGAATGGCTCGCTGGATATGGCGGAGTTTAAGGTGAGCTGATGTGGTGGGATGGATCTTGTGTGAGTAGCTGCTAACGATTGGTGCAGGAGGGCAGCAAGCGCGACGAGACGATCGTTTCGGCATTGTCGCTCTACGATGGTCTGGTGTAAGGATGTAGGTTTTGGAAAGCATGGTGCATAGCTGCATGGCGTCCGGCGAGTTGCAGATGTTGCGGTGGATCCACGTCCTTTGAGGTGTTCAGCATGTGTAGACAGGCAGGTAGACTCCTCCCTGTGAAGCTGTGAATGAAGTTCATATCCCCGAGATTTGCGGGCCCACTTCAATTCTAGGCCCCATTGCTGATCGGTGCAGAAACAAGGCACGTACATGCATACCTACATGTACATCTACCTCGCACTGCCACCCATCCTTCCACCCGCCTGTCTCCATACTTCCGCATCCTCAAGAATCCAAAGTTCAAAAAGAGCGGGGGGATTCGCTAAGACAACCACGCCCTCGTCATCGGACAACAAGATGATGGCTTTCTGCATAAAGGTACATTAACTTCACCTACCGCGCCTACTAGCTAAGTAGTGGTGCCCTCGGTGCTTTTTAAACAATGCGCGAAAAGCAGGTTAAGCTCACATCTCGACGCCACAGCGTAGATCGACTCTCCTGCCGCGAACTACGTAGTGGCGGCATAATTTCTTGCGACTTTGAATTCACTTCATGACGGTGTATCCTGGTTGCTGTTATCTGTATAATTTTCGCTGTAGATAATACGGTGGCGGTTTGCTAGGTCCAAAATGATCGTACGGGCGAGAGCGTCATTGCTCTGGATTGTGTTACTGCTATTTGCCACACTCGCAGCAACACAGGACTTACCGCTGGCGTTCGTAACGCCGAACCTCACCTCGCCAACGAGCAATAATGGCGGAGCACTGCCGTATTTTACGATCGGGCAGTATGTTGGGGTTTCATGGACGAGTCCATTCGCGGAGACGTCGCTTACGCTGTATGAGTTGGGCGATGATGGGATCTGGATTCTTGATACACTGGCTGGTATGTAATTCCAGCATTTGTACATGCACAGCTGTAGGCGTGGAACTCTCGCTAACACACCCCACAGTCAACAAACCCCCCTCAACAACCTTCGCAGTATGGTACTCGCAACCCATCCAACAAACCAACCTGGGGAACGTGATGTACTTCCTCCTCGAGAACGGGGCCGACAACACTTGCGTTGGCTGTGAGGTCCAGAGTCCGTACTTCAATGTGCGAGCAGAGGGCGTGACGCAGTCGTTTGGGCTTCCGACGTTCCCGAGCGCGAGTGCAGGAGCTGGATCGAGCTCGTCGTCGGGAGCAGCGGTTGTTACTGTGTTTGCTGGGCCGTCTACGACTAGCACTTCGACGCCTACTTCGACCAGTATGTCGTCGTCTCGGGAAGGGACTTCTGAAACGGGAGCGTCACAGACTCAGACGTCGGCTGGGCAGCCTTCCAGCACGGGTGGTGGTGGCGGCGCAGGCGCGGCAGGCCAGCAGTCTTCACCCGGAAGCTCCAGCGATCCGTCCTCGAACAAATCGCTAAACCTCAAGATGGGCCTCGGGCTGGGATTAGGCGTCGGGATCCTCGGGCTAGCCGGCTTCATCGCCGTACTAGTCGTGTGTCTCCGACGGCGGCGCTTCGAAAAGCAACGGCAACGCGGTTACGCGCCCACAGGATCCGGCAACTGGACTAAAGACAGCGCTGCGCCCGCCGAAATGTCCGAAGCTGGCGGCTCTTCTGGGAATTCTTCTAGAGGCATCGGCGTGGCTTTGGGAGCGCCATTCGCAGTGCCCGGGATGACTTCGCAGGGTCCACATTCGCACAACGAGTACGAGAAGACTGCAAATCCGCAGGCTCCATATCCGGACGATCCATTTTTGGCTTCATATCCGCGGACTTCGTATCCGAAGGCTTCATATCTGCCAGCTCCACATTCGGAGGCCCCATATTCGCCAGCTCCGCAGATTCCGTATCCGCAGTACTTGAATTCTGCAACAGGGTATAATCCCATACCAGCTGGCGCTGCGGCTGGTGTTCGGTCACAGTCGCCAGGTCACGATCCGCGCCGAGATTCGGAGGCACTTGGGCCGTCGTACGGTGCGGGTGGAATTAGGCGCAAACCGGTGCCTGCGCCATTTGGACCAGAGGAACTCGAGTCGAACGAGCAAGCCGCGGCGAGTCAGCCAGCGCGGAGCGTCAGGTTCGATGAGGCGAACAACGATTATCTCGACGATACGCCTAGCGCGTATAGCACTGCCGAGGAGTATGCTGCTGAAAGTCCGAGCGATGCGGCGGCTGTAATGCACCCGAGCAACCGCACAGAGCCGTCCAGCCAGCAAAGCAACCAGCAGAACGCAAGGTCGTTTATGACGGGCACAGATTTGAGTAGTCTCGAGGGCCCGCCGCGGAACTGGCCGCTCGCGTAACGTACAACAGTAGCACGACTGGTAGTAGCATCATGATATAGCAAGATACCACGCAGCGTTTGTTTTGTTCAGCCACGCATGAAGTCTCTCACATCCCATACCAACACTCTTTCGTCCCAAGCACATGTCGCGCACCACCCCTCAGCACCGAACAGACACCAGTCCACGCCCATCGCAAATTCGGTGTGTCTATCCATCCGGCCCATTTCACGTCCTAAGCCAGTGCCGCTGCCGCCTTGATCCACGTTGCTGCCATCGGTCCAGACGCGGCAGGTCATATCGTAGGATGCGCTGAGCAGGACATCGGAGAGATGTGGGCTCCAGCTCACTTTGCGAACGGCATATTCGTGACCAGCAAGCACATTAACAGGTCCAGAAGGGACTCGCAAGTCGAATGTCCGGATCATGCAGTCCACGCCCGCCGTTGCTATGACCGAGTCGCGGTATTTGTTCCAGTCGTGCGTCAAGCACTCTGTCGGACCAGCGCCTTGATTCATCATGCCCGGTGGAGCGACTTTAGGTGGCGCGTGGATCGGTATAGCCAAGGTCATATGGTTCTGCGCGCTCGGCTTCGATCGGAGGTCAAAGACGCGTAGATGCGAGTCCCGGCTCACACAAGTCACGATGTCCGGATGATGCGGACTGAATTGCGCCGAGTATACACACGAATGTACCGGCAGCGTCACCACACTCTCTTTCCTCTCCGGCGTCCAGATCTTCACCGTCCCGTCCCACGAGCTCGAGAGGAAAGTATCCTTCTTAACCAGATTCCAGTGCACGCTGAAGACTTCTCTCCCATGTTCCTGCCATCCTGCAACCGGATACTCTCCAACCCCGAGATCGAATAGCTTCAGACTGCCATCTCCGCCTGCCGTGAGTAGCTGGTTCTCGTGTTGTTCTGACCACGTCAAGTCGAAGAGGCAATCCTGGGTCTCGAAGAACTTCTCGCAGACGATGCCATTCGCAGTGAGGTTGAGGGCGTACAGGCGGCCGTTGCCCACGAGACCGAAGTTGGCGCCTCCACCGACGGCTAGGCGTGAGTCGAAGAAGGGCGAGTATTTGACGCTGTAGGGGTTGAAGCCTGAGGTGCGGAACTCGAGCATGTTGGCCATGTTCTTTGGACTTGACCTAGGCACGATTTATTGGTTATTGGCTATGGTCCGTTCGGTGGTACCCTATACATCGTATCGTCGTCGAAGTCGTTATTGCCGCGATCGCCTGCGTCGCTGGTCTGGCTGTCAAGAGAGAACGACCATCTATCTCATCGAGTTCATGTCGCTGTTGCCGCCAAGACCGAGGCTTCGGATGTTCTCGCGTTTGAGGTCCGACTTCACTCCATTAACATCCCTCGTGGGATACACCAGTTCGGCAATCTTGAAGCCTCTTACGGGCATCCTACTCCCAGCATGCCAGATAACGCAGTCTCGGCCTCAGCCAAGGGCGCCACCCTCTTGATCCTCCTGCAGATCGGTTCCAGAGCCGTCACATTCGCCTTAAACCAAAGTCTCCTTCGGTTTCTCTCGCCTGAGCTACTAGGCATATCCGTCCTACTGGAGCTCTTCAAGATTGGCGTGCAGTACTTCTCACGAGAGTCTCTCCGCGTGGCAGCAGTCAGACGATCAGATGGCGGCGTCCAAGCGGCTGTCAACCTATCTTACCTAGCCATCATCGCCAATATCCCGCTGGGCTTCATCTTCGCTAATTGGTACCTCAGCAGCATGGGCGACTACACCGCGGTCCCCTACTTTGCGGAAGCACTTCGAGTCAATCAGCTGGCTGCATTTGTTGAGCTGTTGATGGAGCCAGCTTACACAGCTGTTCAACAGAAGATGCTGTATAGAGCCAGAGCAGCTGCGGAAGGGTCATCGGTCATCTTGAAGACGCTCACTGTATTCGCTCTGTTCATCTGGGCGGACAAGAAAGGTATCGAGATCGGTGTACTGCCATTCGCAGCTGGAGAACTTGTCAACTCGTTCACCCTTACAGCAGTCTACTGGGCGTGGACTGTTCCGGTCGCCAGGTCGCAAAACTTTTCCCTCTTCCTTCAGAAGATCAAGTCGAGGTGCGCAATGTCACACCGAACCTCAAACGTAAGCTACAGCGAATTGATCTGTCCTTCTGTAGTTGTCAAATCGAATACCTCTTCTCTTTCTTCTCAAAGCCATTGCTCTGGCTTATGGGTTCTCTGTTCTTCCAAACCGGCATCAAATGGCTGCTCACGGAGGGCGACAAGCTGCTCATCGCCACTCTCGCCTCACTCGAAGATCAAGGGATGTACGCTCTTTCCGCGAACTACGGCGGTCTCATCGCAAGAATGCTATTCCAGCCCATCGAAAATAGCTCTCGCAACTTATTCGCGGACCTTTGCGCTGCACCCTCCGAGGAGGAAACGAAAGCGAACGACGCCACATCAAGCTCAAACTCAAAGCCAAAAGCAAACAACAACCTCAAAACCTCCCTCCAAATCCTCACAACCCTCCTCCACATCTACGCCCTCATCTCCCTCTTCGCCTTCACCATCGGCCCAACCCTCACCCCCCTCCTCCTACGCCTGGTCGCCGGCTCCCGCTGGTCCGACTCCGGCGCCGGCGAGGTGTTGGGCACCTACTGCTACTACATCCCGTTCCTAGCCATCAACGGGATCAGCGAGGCTTTCGTGGCTGCTACAGCAAGCACCAAGGACCTACGAAACCAGAGCTTCTGGATGGGAGGGAATTTTGTGGTGTTCGCGAGTAGTGCGTGGCTATTTTTAAATAGGTGGGGGATGGGGGCGAAGGGGTTGGTGTTGGCGAATTGTACCAATATGGGGTTGAGGGTTGGGTTTAATTTGGTGTTTATTAGGGGTTTTTTTGGGGAGAGGAGGATGGTGAGTAGGATGTCTACGGTGGGAAGTGGGGACGATGCTGATTGATTGTGCAGACGTTCGATGTTGCGCAGATTTTACCCAATTTGTATGCTGTCGGTGCTGCTGCGGTGGTACCGAGCATTCTTGCGCGCACTCAAAACGCCTCGCCGCTGTTACAGAGCTACGGCATGATGGGAGAACTAGTGAGGGTTTGTGGGATTGGTGGCGTGTTTGCCTTGATTGTGTAAGTGGATATCGATGTCAGCCTTGATCTAAGCTAACCAGCTGCCAGCATTGTTGCAGAGAGACAATTTCTGAAGGACTGCTGGACCCGTTTCAGGTCCTAGCCTTGCCCGAAATCATACCAGACTCGGCAGTGTCAGGACCCAATCCACACATGCACCCACCAAAGTCCTCTGCGTCGTCGCAACTACTCTGAGAATCTCGATCTCCTGCAGCCTGCCACTTCGGGGGGTGTTTGGTGTACTGATCGAGGAAACTATCCGTGTCCCTGCCAGCTTTCCTCCGCTGTTGCGCAAGCTCGATCATCTCCGTGAGCTCATCATTGCTCTCCAAGGCTGGATAGTCGTCTTTATCAGCTAACCGGCAATACAGCAGGTTATGACTAGGATGATCAGCGCAACGGAGCTCGCGCAGCCGTTCAGCTGGCCAACCTGCTACGAAGCACTCGCACTCGGCAGTACCACAAACCGACGTGCGTTCGACCAAGATGTCCTTGAACTCATCCGGTACCGTCTTCAACTTCTCATCCAGACGCTCGAAGATCTCCCCCAAATAGCACTGCTCCACTGGCTCGTTCACATCGTCCCACCATTTCCAATCCTCGCTGTTCCCGAACCTCGCCGCGTACGCCTTAACCAGGTCACTTGCATCTTCGTGCTGCAGCACCTTTTCCACTTCCCAATTCAGCGTCCACAGGAAGATCTTGAAGTTCTTTGGGACGCTCGCCGGCTGTGTCGGTAGCATCTTCCGCCACGAAGCGTTCTCGGCTAACATAGAGGGTGGAAGGATTGCCGGGCCTCTCGTACTCCCGAGCAGCGTCTCGCCCGGATAGATCTTCTGCTTTCCCCAGTTGATGTGCAGAGCTCGAAGCAACGGATTGACGACGAACTTGAAGTCGAGTTTTGCCGGCCAGTACGGCATGATGAACGGAGTGGTGCTAGCAATGCTCTTGAAGAAGAGTGCCTGTTGGAGCTTGGTGGAGTTATCGATCACTGCCTGCCATTTCTTGCACACACGCTGCGAGAAGAGCAGGTCTTTGGTGGAGAGGCCGAAGAGGATGGGTTCGAGAAGTTCGTAGGTGAGGAGGACTTGCACTGCTGATGTCGCCATGGCAAATCGCTGCTCTGGTGGGCGGGCGAAAGACGCAGTAGAGGTGATGATCTGACAGCTGGGTGGGTGAGACGTCGAAGACTCGAAGCTCCATATACTCGCATGTGAAGTGCACGGTCCCATGGAAGCGCAGTGAATGTCGTAGGCGGGCCAGACGTGATGTCATCGTCACATGTTGGTGAATCTTGAGATCGAGCACATGTCAGGCCCATGTCAGACACGTATTATACACCGGTCAAGATCTAAAATATATACGTTGAATCAAGTTGATGGCACATCGAAAGGTTTAACTCAGTACGAAGGCGATGCTTGCCTGCTTGACTGCCTGCGAAACTTCCGTCCTGATGCATTTCACAAGTTTGCTAAGCAGCTTGCTCCTCGTTTGTCTATCAGGTGCTCAGTAGGAATAAGACCCTCCTCACTTGCGGCCACTGTATCCTCCGTAGCATTCACAGCTAATGCCGCTCGCAATTGTGTGCCCTTTGTGGTCATTTCGGTGACCGCAGCCTGCACTGCGAACCATCTTCAAGCTCCTCGAATTGCTTGTATGTGCTTTCGCTGGTCGACACAGTGAGAGACGCAGCAATTGTATCTCCCCGTTGACGTCCGCTGATCTCAAGATGCTGCCAACTCTCGGTTGACGACGAGACCGCTCCCAAAAGCCGCATTCGGGGTCATGTTGTGACGGAAAGTCCGGTTCACCTATCCTTTGGTTGATCTTTCTCGAGCTTGGTTGGCGTAGTATTCGCACCGCTCCTTCCATGGCAGGCCTACTGGGTTCACGTATTCGTTGGTCGGCAGAATTTCATGTGTTCGCAGGTGCTCAATCATCTCCGTCAGTTTCGTCGTTGTTTTCCAGGATACCGAAGTGGGCAGTAATGTTGAGGTCAAGGGTGCTTAGGTTGAAATTGAGAGCAGTCGCGAGGGAGAGTTTCGCATCCACATCTTCAAGGATCTCCCCTATCCGCTGCTTCGAAGAGACGTTGTTCCACCAACTGTAGGACTCCTCGTGGAATGTGAAGTTCACTTTCAACGTCTCGACAAGTTCGCCATATCTCTCAGGCCGTCCGCCTTCGGCATCGTTCTCCGGTTGCCTTGGGACAGGGTCATCGAACCTGGAGGAGGGATGGATCGTAACGTGGTATGAGTCCAAAGTCGCTGGCTGCGTTACAAACATCTGTCTCCATGAAGCGTTCTTCTCTAGCCATGGCCGGACGGGGTATTGTACGATTGTACGATCTGCTTCGTCATATGATCTCAAGAATTTCTGTAGAAGAGCATCGAATCCGTCCCATCCAAAGATCGTCGTGTTTTTGAGAATCTCTACGTCATCCAGAAACTTGACGAGGCCGTGGAGAAGTGGGTTGACGACCAGCTTCAACTTCACCCACGAACCGTCGTCATACTTGATCTGCCGACCAGATATACTCTTGAAGAACAGCGCCTGTTGAAGCTTCGTCGAACATGTGATCACTCCTCTCCAGTGTCGACAGACCTTCTGAGCAAACAGAAGGTCTTTGGTTGGTAGCTGGAAGAGTATGGTTTCGAGTAGCTCGTTCGTATCGAAGGCGTTCTGCGTGGCAGTGGCCATGATTATGATGCTCTTTCGATCGCCAGCTGGCGTGAAGATGTGGTTGTGACGATTGAGGTTCGTGACCTTGTGAAGAAGTGAGAGCTTGACATGTCTTATGAACAGGTGGAAATTCTTGGTCATTAGACTGCCGCACGTGATATCTTATCACAAGTGAGAAATGGTTGCTGTTGACATAAGGAGGAAGGGGAGTAAAGATCATTGCACTCACACGCAACACTCTTTGCGACGCAGTCTGACTAACGACGAGTGACGAGGATAGAGCATCATTCGCTTCTCCGTTCGACTCCACCTACGGGTCGTGACAGCTCGTGCGCCTACCACACAACGACAACAATTCCTAAAGTTCAGAGGCTACGTACCCTACGAAGCTAAGCACTCCAATTTCTGCGGCCTCACAGTCTGCTGCCGCAAGTATGTTGAGCTCCCCACTTACCTGTCATTTCTTAAAGTAACTGCAACTATGCTTCGTTGGCATCTGCTTCGCCGCCACCTGAGCTTTGTGAATCATCGTCCATTCCCATAAGCTCTTCGAGCATCTTCATCTCTTCCCGCTCTTCCTTGATCTTTGCCAGAGCACGCGGACACTCTGTGCCCTTGTCCAAGTCCTTGCAGCCTCGCACGTGCTCCAGCATCTCGACCAGATCGGTGTTGCTTCTCAAATTCGAACATTCGTCCAGTCCTGGGAATATCACGCTGCAACTCCGTATCTTGTCTGGTACGAGTTGCAGCATCTCGTCGAGGTCTTCCACGATTTCGCCCATGAGCCATTTGTTCTTTTGCGGGTGGATGTCTTTCCAGTTGCCCCATATCGCGCTGTATTCATAGGTAGCTGCCCACTTCGTGACCATGTCGTCTGGTTGTTCGCGTGCTAGTTCTTTGCCCACCGCCTCCGGGTTGCGTGATGAATCTATCCAACAGGTGCTGGTGGTTGCCGGCTGTGTTGCTAGCATCCGCCTCCAGGAAGCATCCTTCCCGAGCCACGAGCGATCGAGTATCGGAGCCCCCCTGAAACTGCCGGAAAATGTGACGCCCGGTTCAACAGGATCCATCGGCCATTCCATATGGACCAGGAGCGGGTTGTGGAGCACCTTGACGTAGGTATCTAAAGCCTCAAAGATATTGAGTGGGCGGTCGTGGATATTTTTAAAGAACAGCGCCTGCTGTAGCTTGGAGGAAAATGCGATGACGCCCTTCCAGTGCTTGCACACCTTCTGAGCAAAGAGGAGATCCTTAGTCGGTAGAGCGAATAGGATAGTCTCCAGCAGTTCGACTGTATCGAAGACTTGTAGCGCCGCACTCTCCGTTGCCGGTTGGTGGAGAGCTGGTGTGCTTGTTGTTGACGGGGCCACTGAACTCACTGGTGCTGGTGAAATCATGGCAGGTGGCCTTGGTGTCGGCTCGATGTCGCGCGTCTGCCTAGGTATGTGTATGTTAGCAGTGGCGCTTGAAGAGTAGAAGGAGGTTCATACCCGTCGTCTGCTGCGGTGGACTCCATGTTGGCAACGCCAGGGGCCGCGGTGAAGATGTCGAGACAGATGAAGCGAGCTGTGGAAAGGTGAAGAACGTCACAACGTGGTCAAGGCCAAAATGAAACCGCGGAGACACGAAACACGTCAAGAGGAGCTTAAGCGTGACGTCATTGTCATATGAAAGACCTGAGGTGATGGGAGAGTGAGCGACGCTGAGAGCTTGCTTGAATTGTGTCTAGCCGTGACAACCAGTGGCATCGTTCGTTATCGTTCGTTTCGCTGATAGGTCACCGCCATGATTCTTGACTCCTCGGCCACTTTTCTACGTCAAGTGCTTCCACCAACTTCTCAAACCTTATGTGTTCACTGCACGGTCCTGAAGCTCCCAATGTTCACCTTGTCCGTGCTCCAATCGGCCAGCCTCCTTCCACAACGAGCCCCCGCGACATCCCATTAATCACCATCATCCTCTGACTGCCCATGCTCACCTTCTGACTGTACGCCTCCGCCCTCCAACTGCTCATCGTCCGTTACCCACTCCTCATCGTCACCGTCGCCCTCCACAACCGCAGCCTCCTTCTTCTCACTCCAAGCCGCCGGCAAGCTCTTACCTCTCCGCACATAATCGACAATCCCCGTAAGCTGATCATTACTGCTCAGAGTATCCAACGTGCGCCAATCCCAGAGACTGTTGGTGATGTGACAGTGACTCCCCTCAATATCGGGATGGCCCAACAGCCCGTCCAAATACTCCAGCATCTCGCCGATTCGAGGCAAGCTTCCCACGTATGAGACAGGCTCCCAATACTCATGCTCCGTGCAGTACTCGAATTTATCCGCCCATGCTCGAATTTGGTCGTCGGGGCCTGCACGCTCCAGCTCAGCTTGGAACTTCTCAGGATCCATGATGACTCTGACGTAGAGCTGGAAGCCTAACGGAGGCTGACTCTGCATCATCCTCCTCCAGGAGTCATTCTCGGCCAGCCAGAAAGGATGGAGGAGAGACTTCTGGCCGAGGAAGGTCGTGCCTGAGGGGATAGCTTGGTCGGTCGGCGGAAGCCGCGAACGAAGACCTTTGAGGAGAGGGTTGATCAGCGCCTTCTTGTCCAGTTCGTGGTCGAATTCTTCGTCATCACCGATCAGAACGTCGGTGATGCTTTTGAAAAACAGAGCTTGCTGTAGCTTGGGCGATTCGTCGATGGTCGCTTTCCACTGCTTGCAGATTTTCTGCGCGAACAGCAGGTCCTTGGTAGGCAGCTCGAGGAGAATCGCCTCTAGGAGCTCAACGGTGTTAAACGCTCTCGCAATGGCAGTCGCCCTGAGTTCTGCCCTGACCACCTATCGGTGTTGGGATCGAGAGGCCAGCAAAAGCAAGCTGAAGCTTTATGTGTCATATCCAGGCCACATGCTGTAGCAATAACCTGATGAATATGAGGTCAAGGTCACGAGGTCACGCGGAAGAAGTATGTCGGCGGTGACTCGAATAGGCAGGAGCGATGATCGCGTCTGTGGTCACATGGTGGTCGATACCGGTACGGCAGAGAGGATTTGGCGGTGTGCAAACGCCAACACAGTGGAGAGATCCCTCGCCCAGGAGGTGGTGGCCAGGCCGTGAAGCAGTTCGAGGAGAGTCGTAGGAGGCAGATCCAACGATGTCCATGTCAAGTTCCAATATCGACCCTGGCCACGACACTCACCTGCATCTTCATCACTTTGGCATCAACCGATCTATCCTTCAACATCTTCACCCAACAGCGCCAACAGGCCTCGCCCCACTCAGATTCACCACCATCCCCGGGCCCGGCCTCATACCACCTGCCATCATTCCTGGTTTTGCATCCTTCTTCCACCCAGGCACCTCCCCATCCTCCCTCTCTGCTCTCGCCTTCAGCACCTCCCAAGGCTGCGGGAACCCAGCAGCAAGCGCACTACCCATGCGTGCCGCGCCCGTGATAGCGAACTTCATCAGTCGATGCGAGAAGAAACCGCCGAGCAACCCTTGGTCGATCAAAGACGAGAGAATGGACTCGATGGACGTAGTGTCGTAGAAATGCGCGCCGTCGACAGTAGCATCCTGTTCATCGTAGGTGATGCCAGCGAAGTCCGGGTCGGTGTAGTCTATCAATCGCGATGCGCCACGTCGTTCGAGGTAGGAAAAGACGGTGACGAGATCGTGGATGCTGACCGTCGGGGCAGCTTTGCTGATTTTCGGGTCAGGGCGGGTGCCGTTCAGGATCCAGGTTTTGCGGATCAAGGAGCGCCAGACCAGGACCTCGCAGCGGTTCCGAAGTTGAAGCAGGATGCGGAAGTGGAGGAACCAGTCTACGTGAGCGCTTTCGAAGCCCAAGTGCTGCCTGAAGGAGGCGAGGTCGCCTTTGCTGATGGCGAAGCAGATTGGCAGGAAGCGATCTGCTAATCCTTGGGCTTCTGGTCGGGCAAGGAGAGCTTGTGATGGGAAACGGCCTAAGATGATGTTCGAGGCGATGAGGTAGACCAGGATATGCCGTCTTTGTCGCACGCACTCTGGTCTTGCTGGCGATTCGTCGTAAGCTTGCTGTAGCACTTGCTGAGCCCGGTAGAAGTGGCTGTTCTGGAAGAAGAAACGTCCAAGATAGTACAAGTATGTGACTCGCTCGCGCTTCGGATATGCGCTGAGTGGCGGCGACAGGTTGTAGATATTCTCGAAGATCTGTGTTGCGTTTCTTGTCTTGCGACACTGGAAGAGAATCTTTAGGCAGAGATTCGCGATGATGTAGATGCCCTTCTTCCTGCCTTCGGGCTTGCCGTCTTTGACCTGGCTTCGGTCGTTGAGACATATTACGAATGATTGTCGTAGGATGTTGGCCGCTCGCTCGGGCAGCGTCTCTCGTGATCCTCCATCCTCTCCACCGCCTTGCAGTCCACCCGCACTCTTCAGATGCCGTATAAGCTCCGGTTGCTTATCCAACCCAATCGCCAAGCGACACACCAGCTTCGCATTCGTCACCACAATCCGCAGTATCAAGTATCCCAAAGTGCTATGCGCGAGCGCGCTATTCGCACGGCTCTGCAACTCACTCAGATGCTCGTACGTCTGCAGGTACTTGTTCGGGTCCGCATCCACATCTCTCAGGTATCCCAGGTACTGCACCATAAACTTGACAAAAGGTGTCCATGGTGTCCCATCCGCTCCATCTCTTGCAGCTTTCAAGCCCTGGCTACACTTCTCTTCCAGCGCCTCTTCACTGCCTCGTGGATATGCATCCTTCAGCTCCTCGATCATGCGCGTGTAGTGGTCGCCGAATGGTGGCTCAAGGACAAGATAGTCGGCCAGAGCGCTCTCATTCCGTACACCGATGAAGCCGTTGATCGCGACCAGGAATTGGCCCAGTAAAGGCGTGTCCATTGTTGTTCGCGAGTCCTGTACAGAACCGTGTTTGGCGAAGAAGGTTTCTCCAACAGCACTGGTTGCGCTTCCTCCCACGCCTCTGCGACGGGCTGCCCAATTAATGAGTACAAATCGCGGGCGACATCGAGGGCGACACGAGTCAAGTCGGTTTTGCTGAGGACCGGCGGTGTGGTTTCGTTCAACTGCTTGAGATGTTCGAGTATCCAATATCGATCGAAGATTCCGAGCTCTGTACTGTTTGTAGGTTGGGCAAAGTGACTGCTGCGGCGGTGTGGTTGGTTGGTGGAAGAGGTGAGGTTCGAGGGTGGGGGGAACCCGAATGCCATATTCACGTTCACATGCACAAAGATTACTTCACTTTACTTCACTGATACAGTCTTGAGTTGTGACAACTATCACAGTCAAACGGACAGGAAACACAATTACGGAGTGTGTAAAGGCTCATGCCATTGTCCGCATGCCTTCTTTGTTCGCCATGCATCTACCCATATGCCAGCAAGGGTCACATTCTTGAACATGAACTACGAACAGTACACCACCTTCAACGATCCTCCGAAGCCCTGCCAACTCTCGAGGTTCTTTCGTGACTGTACTGCGATGTTCGAGAGCCCAGATCTTGGAATTCTCGCCACTGCAGTACATGTACGCCACGGATACCTGCTTCTCCCCTTGTGTACGATAGCAGTAGATACTGAATCGCAGCTCCAATGCTGCCAACGCCCTCCCAGATCGCGAGGTCCATACATCTGCCGCCTTCGAATATCATTCGCGATAACATTCGTTCTGCACTCCAGCCGCATGCCATGCTGTCCACGAGGCTTTTTGTCGAGTCAATAACGACAAGGAGAAGATAAGTTTGTGTACCTACCTCTGCAGCCATTGGCTCTGTAAACTTGCCGTTGCAGTGGGATACTCGTAGCTGGAGTCGGGGTGATGAACGATACCTATGGTCGAGGTCCTCTCGTACAGAGCGTACATTACTTTTTAGTAATAATACAGGCCCGATAACCAGCACGTCACCACATGTAGGGCGGAGTGTTGGATCCGAGTCGCTAGGTTCGAGTCTACGACTCTGCGACCGCTCCCCGATGTCATCAAATCTCCCCATTTACACGCGTCGATATTGCCTTTCGCTCGTCTCTGTTCGGTCCGCTCCCGGTCAAAAGACTTGAGTCTAGATCTAGGAGTCGCGAGGAAGACGCGAGGAAGAAGATGGCCATCGTGGTGACTTCATCGAAATCTTTTAGGACGTGAAACCGTTGTTGGTCGTCGCTCGTGTGAAAACATCTCGCATGCCTTGCTCGTTCGTGAGTGGTTGAGAGCTCATTTGTTCCTGCATAAGCGTGCGATCTATGAGCTTAGAAGTTGCGCCTTCCCTGTTTAGTGCGCGCAATCTTAATCTCGGCAACAGCCACCGAAACACCTCCTGGTTCACTGGCGACCGCGCGCTTCTCTCACCTTGTTCTCCCACACGCGCAAGGTCACATCCACCAAACCGCTTCTCAGCGTAGTCACTCCTTCAAACACATTCGTTCCATACGGCGCTCAGATCGTCGCTGTCATTCTTTAAGCAGATCACGAGGTCTTGACGGCCCACATTCCTCGCCAGCCGACACCACACACACCCGCCAGTCAAGCCAGCAGACACCACCTTTGGGCAAACGACACCGACATCGACATCGACATCGACAACAGTCGCCAAGATGGTGCACCACGCCCTCCACCACGAACACCTCCACATGGAGAAGCGCGACAAGCTCGACAACAAGATGCGCTTCATCCACAACGCTCCCGAAATGAAAGCTGCTGTCAACGGCGCGGACGCTGTGCAGACAGTGTATACACAGGTCTTGGTCACCAAAACTGGAGCCTTCACCAAGCCTACCGCAGGCTTCTCGACTCCAGCAGGCGCCGCTGCCGCTGCAGGCACGCAGGGCCCTGATGATTCCAAGGCAAAGGCGTCAAGCCTCGCCGCACAGCAGGCCTCCTACCTCTCGGCAAAGTCGTTGGCTCAGGCCCCAAACACCACTCCGGCCGCCGCAGCCAGCACCAGCGTCGAGCCCAACACCAAGCCAATCCAACGCACTCGTAGCACCGAGTCGCACACCCCGGTCACGGTACCGACGCAGCGCACTCGCACGACTGCTCTGAGCTCAAGCTCCGCTGTCGAAGCTGCTGTTGGTGGCACTCCGCTCACCCAGAGCCGTGGACCTGAGGCCGTCGCCGGCACTCCGCTCTCTAACTCCCACGACTCGGTCATCAGCCAGAAGAGCGATGGCATGACCACTGGCGCTAAAGCAGGCCTGGCTATCGGTATCCTCCTCGTCATCGCCGGTGCCCTCGGTCTTCTTCTCTTCTGCTGGCGCCGACGCAAGCAGCAAGCCCGCACTGATGGAGCCGAGCAGCTCGACGAGAAGCGCGCGACCAAGGACAGCTTCTTCGGTGGTTCCTCCGCCGCTGCCGCCCGCGGTCCCCAGCGTGAAAGCGTCCAGAGCGAGAAGAGCTTCCAATCCACCCGCACCGCCGCCACTGCCCCACGTCTCAGTCTTCGCCCTGTCACTCAGTTCCTGCCAAACATCCTTACAGGTGAGAGGAACAACACCGCCGGCGGCAGCCTCGGCGTTCCTGCTATGTCTGAGAAGCCTCGCTCAAACCCATTCGACGACCCCGCTGCTCTCTCCGAGAAGAACGGCGCAAGCAACCCATTCGACGACGGTGATGGCGCTGTCGTGGATGGCAAGAAGACTCCAGGCCACAGCCAGAACAGCTCCTGGGAGGGCTCTGAGCCAGCGACCCCGAAGTCCACCAAGTTCGGTACCGCCGCGGCGGTTGCCATCACTGGTGCCTCAGCTGCTCGTGGTCCCAACAACGTCCACCGTGTCCAACTCGACTTCAAGCCTTCCATGGAAGACGAAATTGAGCTTCGCTCTGGTCAGCTTGTCCGCATGGTGCATGAGTATGATGATGGCTGGGTAAGTCACTATCTTCGATATTACCAAACATCTGCTAACTTATCTCCAGGCTCTCTGCATGCGTCTCGATCGCTCTCAACAAGGTGTCTGCCCGCGTACTTGCCTGTCTAAGCTCCCTGTCAAGCCGCGTCCACAAAGTCCACCAGGACCAAACGGCGCACCCGGCCGCCCAATGGGCCCGCCACCACCAGGCATGCGTCGTCCATCGGCGCCTCAGGTCAACAACGCCATGGTCCCTCGCCCACTGACCCCAACCGGCCGCGAGCGCTCCCACACCCTCGGCAAAGACTCCTCCGCTCCTCAGTCGCCAGCCTACCGCCCTCGCTCCCAGAGCATGAGCGGCATGGAGCGCCCAACCACTCCCGCCGCCATCCCAGCGCGGAAGCCAGTGCCTGGCCAGGCCCTCTAGATCCGCTCCAAAAGATACCCGAGCTTAGTCTATCAGCCTGCGCTCGCCCTTTCCTTTTGAGTTGACGATGTTTACGTACGGAGCGGCTTCTACACGGTTCACGGCGTCAACAGAAACACCTTCTTTTATTACTTCGAACGACGGCGAATTTGGCTGCGCAGCACCTCGATCTACGACAACGCCCACGCGATGTCGACGGATCACTTGGATGGGCTGAACTAAAATCAAATGACTGGAAAGCCGCTCGTCTTCTTTCTTCGAGACGTTACTGTTTACATGCTACGGCGGGTGGTGGAGGTGAGATGAGGTGGAGGAGAGATGTGCATGATGTCTGCTGCAATCACACCAGTCGGTCACCGGCTGCAGGACGGCTTGGTCAGCTTGCTGGTGACTGTGCCAGACGGAGAGGGGGCGGTTGCGCGAAGAGCGGTGCTGCGAGGCGCTGCTGGGTTGAGTTGACTGCGGGGGCTGGTGATGTAACATATATTATTTCAGTCTTCTTTATGGGTTCATAGGGTATGTGCATTTTGCTGAAGACTGTGCTGTGTAGGTGCTAGATATCTCGTTGAACTGTGACCCCAAATGCTTGACTTTGACAGCTCATGAACCTTTCGCCTCCTCACTCTCGCCACCTCCTCCACTACAGACCATGCCTCTTTCAAATGAGACAAATTTTTAGACACCATCGACCGCGGAAGGCCGACACCAGCCTTCGCTGGACCGCCTGGTTAGTGTCCAGACGATGGCCGACCAAGCGGGAATGTGCTTAGGCATGCCTGTGCCACAGTACTTACGAAAGCCATCAACTAGTCCGAGTCCATCCTCGCGCAACATTGAATCTTCCGTGCGGAAAGTGATACAGGACTTTGGGAGAAAGCATAGCAGGACTGAAGCCGAGATCAGCAAGGCTTGTGATCTCTCATAGGGATTGGACGACTTGATCATTGTGCTGGAACGGCCAGCAAGAGACCACGATTACAACCAAACCTTCGAGGTCTTCGTAGCCGATTCTCCAGTCCTGCGAGGTGTCAATGAAGTTATCAAGTTCGTCACGCATGGAGCTCGATCTATCTTCAACACGACAGTACTGGATGCGTTTCCCTTCAAGCCTCTGGACGAAGCTGGTGGGCCTCCTGATAGCGAGTGCCACGATATGGTGCAGGCAGTACTCAAGGTCATAAAGCCGAAAACGATTCTTACATGCTGTCCTAACATATCTGGCGATCACGACTTATCTCGCCTCAAAGGCGCTGATGTAGTCCGCTCACCGTTCCTCAGTTACCAGTATGTAGATGGTATGCTCACGGCGGTTGTGGGCTGCTTTCAAAACTGATGCCCTCGAGCGTGAGGTAGCCGTCCGAGCAGCAACAGTTGCCCGTCCAAGACCTCAGCTGTAAGTTAGTGTTGAGACTTTGCAGAAGGGGTTGCTAAATCTGAAAGCAGGAGGGATTCAACATTGCAACCAGTTGACGCAAAAGTGCGACTTCTCAGATTGTTTCGCAAGATCCATGGCCTGCAGCAGAACGACGTCGGTGTTCGTGAAGACGTATACGGCAATCGATCTCTACACAAGAAAGTCGACGAAGAGATATTCGATCTGCTGTGGACACTCCGTTTGGTTGCCAGAAACGACATTGGTTGTCTCCCGATCATGGAGTTGTGCCTATTATGGCAGATCGTCTACCGCGACCACTTCCTACAAGATCGCTTTCTTACCGACATGCTGAAGCTCTTTGAGAAACAACGTCAACTCGAAGAAACGAGCTTTGATATCGTCGAAGCACTTGATAGTCTTTCCATGACATCGTCCCAGAAAGCGTTCAAGATCCGCGAAGGCCACAGGATATGACCTGCCCCTGGAGATGATCTTCGAATGGAGGACGAAGTTCTCGAAAACTGGCAGGACCATGCTGATCGTGCAGCTCGAGATCTAGGCAAGTTGCGCACTAGATGCAGTAAGCTATCTCAAACAATCGGACATTATCCTCTGCGAGTAGGGAGGGGCGGGCAACAAAATCTAGCGAGAGAGTGCTACATGGAGATACAATCCGCGCTCCTGGCCATCTCAACCAGCGTGCCTCTTCTGTGCGGCGATGAAGGAGGCGTCTGTCTCAACGAAGATCAACCACATCGAGCAATCATAGATCGATCTGATGCTAAAACTATTCTGCATGAGGTCCTGGAGAAGGCCCGCGACGTGGCAAAATCGATCGCAGCGACTCTCGAAGAGGTTGCAACGGTAGAGGCGAGATCAAAGCTTTTCAGACTGCCGAACATGGACGATGACGACGACGGCTATGATAAGGAAGACGAGGACGAAGCTGGTGAAGTTGATAAGAACGGCCAGCGGCCATCGAAGTTGCTTATAAAGGAGAAATTCCATCTGGCCATAAAAGAGACTTTTGACTCTTCTCATGTCACTACGAATGGAACTTGCTGGGGTGGAAAGACTCGTCGAGACTGAGAAGCGGCCTGCCGTTCCGATCATGAGATACAGAGACGGGAAGACAATGCGCGACAACGTATGGCCCCAGATTCTGCAATATAGGACAAAGGCTTCAACAAAACCCCAAATCTAAAGACTGGCGGCATCGGTATGAGTGGTAACTTTGCCAATCCCGACCTAGTCCACGGCACGTTCAGCACGAGGTGACTCGGATGACGCCCTTGGACGAGAACATATTGTGGATGACGAGGTTGTTGTAGAAACGTTCAGGATTCGTATGGTGGTATTAGCAACGCATATTGTATTTATTGTATTGCACAAGAACATTTCCTCTACGTCAGCGCTTTCACCAAGCGATCCAATACATGGACCCGCGCCCAACGCCGAATAGCCGCGATGTGTTCTGTCATCTTCCGGGTGCCCTCCTTGTCTGTGAGTCGCACGTATGCTATATTCGACATACAGTATTTCTTGTTTGGCATGTCCGTCAAGAAATGGATCCAGAGCTCCACGATTGGGCCTTCGCTGGTCAAGCTGAATACGACCGGCTCCCACTCGGGTTGTCGAGCCAGTTGTGGTATGCTTGTGAGCATGTTGAGTGCGTAAGCACCAGCGACAGCGGCTTCGTTCCGAGCAGAGTAGAGTGTCGGGTTACGGCTACCGACGACTTGCACGAAGGAAACCGGAAAGTATGCGCCAATCTCAGGCTCCGTTGGATTAGTTGAAAGTCCCGGTGAGAACAGTTCGGGCAATGGCGAGGGCCCTAAAGTCTGCTTCAACACCATAGGGTCCATACCAAGTGCGTGGCCGGTCCTAGGAGGTCTAAGTCCTTGTCGAAACCTTGTGGTAGACTCGATTGAAGAGTCGTCCATGTCAGAGTCAAAGTCCCGGAGTGGTAGTGAGGTTGGCGTATCCTCACCGGTTTCAAGCCATTGGAGTCCGGTTCCCAGACCAGGGAGCCGAGAAGCTGGCTTATATCTCTCATCCCAACAATCTGTCGAAACATCAATACAGGCCTTCGCACCGACCACTTGAATTGTGACTTTACCTGATAGCTGTGTAGATGTCACGCCCGCTAAATCCGCCGGCGCAAGTTCATCGATAGTCTGCATTAATGCTCTTTCCCAATCGTGATCGTAGCCTTGCAGGATCTCCATGGCTTGCTCATGCCACCTGTAACCTTGTTCGTCTAAAAGTGGGCGCACGCCACGGCTGCGCGACCAGTGTTCCTCTCCACCTATGATGAGTTTCTCATCATAGTCATCGGTCGTGGCTTCACTCTGCTCGGAGCAGATCCTATTCCATAGCAGGTTTGCGGACGGCGATATCCTAGTATCAACAACAATTGAAGCTTTCGCCAGGTTGCGCAGGCGGTATGTATCCTCCCCTACTTTCGCTAGAGCCTGTGATGGAGGCCTCGGTGCCTTTGGTGGTGGTGCTCTTGGTGGTGCTCTTGGTGGTGGAGTCGGCGAACGACTCGATTGCGAGGAGAGCACCGGTGCAGCATAGAGCGGTCGCCTCGCGTCGGACCCCAGCGAATCTAACCACCAATTCATCTGGTATGCTCCGGCATCTGATGTACGCAGGCGCGAGATTTTCTCGTGTGCCGTAATCGTTTCTAGGTCCAGCTTGCGCTTCAACATAGCTTACTGTGCTGCGGTAGACAATCAAAGATTGGTCAGAGAGAACAGTACTGTTGAGACCGTAGAAGTACCAGAGGGATGAAGCCAGTTGTCCCTGCAGATGCTCACGTCGATCCTGTAGGAAATGGAATGGTCCAATGTACATGTAATATGGTAGCTCATCGAAGTGAGGTCCGGTTGACGCTTCTCGGCATCTCCCCCACGACGCGAACCTCATATCTTATGTCTTCCACACTACTCACTCTCACACCATAATGACGTCGAGATAACTTGCGCCAGCAGGCGCGAACCAGCCTGGACGTAATGGCCGTCGCTACAGCCACTTCCACCAACACACCCATCCTCACCTCACCCCATCGCGCCGCCAACTCCACCCCATCCGCCAACCCGATGCCACCGAACATCGCCAACGTCGTGCTCGGGAACCTGCATATCAAGCCATGGTACCCTTCATTCTATCCGGAGGACATTATCGGCGGGAGAAGGACGGACTGGCTATATGTGTGTCAATGGTGTTTTAGGTACACGAGCGAGATTATGAAGTTCTGTGGGCATTGTGTGAGTCCATGTAGGCCTTCGAGGAGGAAGGTGCGCGAAGCTGATTGTGATAGAAAGTCTGTCCGCTGAAAGAGGAAACACCGCCGGGTGACTGCGTGTACGAGAAAGATGGGTATGCCATATATCAGATTGATGGGGAGGATCATAAGGTACGTTCTACTCGGCGCTGCTCGTTACATTGAGGAACCACCAGCTTTAACTCCATGCAGCTCTACGCCCAAAACCTCTCCCTCTTCTCCAAGCTCTTCCTGGAAACCAAATCTGTCTTCTTCGACGCCAGCACCTTCCTCTACTACACCCTAGTCCTGCGCGCCTCAGCCTCCAACCCACACGATCAAGTCGTCGGCTTCTTCTCGAAAGAGAAGATGAGCTGGGACAACAACAACGTCGCTTGCATCCTCATCTTCCCACCCTGGCAGCGTCGTGGACTCGGCCAGATTCTGATTGCTGCCTCGTACGAACTCGGAAAGCGCGAAGGTCGATTTGGGGGTCCGGAAAGACCACTATCTGCAATGGGAATGAAGGGCTATCTTTGGTTCTGGTCTGGGGAGGTGGCGAGATGCATAATGGGGATGCCGGGGAAGAGGACGATGGGTGTGAAGGAGATTAGTGATGCGACCTGGATTCTGCCCGATGATGTTGTGGGAGCGCTGAAGGAGATGAATGTGGTGGAGACGAGGAAGACGGCAAGTGGGAACGTAGTGGTGAGCAAGAGTAAGGTGAAGGCGTGGGTGGAGAAGCATGGGGTAAGCCTGGTGCCGTTGATTGATGTGGAGGCTTTTGTGGATGCGGAGGAGGAGGAGGAGGAAGAGGAGGAGTATGATGATGATTGAAGGCGACGGCACTCCTTTTCGTCTCATCTGATATGCTCGACCGCCAGGCTATTCTGCAGTCTTGGCTCCGACCATAGCACTGCTGTGCACCTACCGACATCCTTCCGAATTGCGGCTATTCAAGCTCGTAACAGCATCACGATCGGCCAGTCGAACATCTTGCATTGGTGGTCTGCTGTTGAAGAGCATGGAGTCCTGAAGCCGGCGTCTGGCAGCATATGGGAAATGCGAAATATCATGAAATACGAGGTATCATGCACAGATACTAGTGGTAGATCAGAAATTGCTGCTCGACAGCTCTATCCATAATATCTCAAATACTTTCGTAGGCCTGTCTTCGTCAAGACCGGTATTTCCGTTCGCCTTCAACGCCATCGCTATGCATGCCTCCAACGAAGACAACTTCATCTCCCACCACTTCTATAGCCCCTGCCGTAACCTCTCCCCCAATTTCTGCTTGCCGAACTGGTAGATCTTGAGCAGTCCTTCCTCACTGAGATCAATGCCTTGCATGTTGGGCATATCCTGCACCGGCGGCCTGCTGACTCTGCTTGCGATGACGACCGGGTCGGTCTCGAGAATGATGCCGTCGTCGACGATCTCGTCTATACACAAAGACGCTAGGTCGTAGTTCTCGATCAGTGTGCGCTTGTCGACGGAGTTTCTGTATACATGTCAGCATTGTAGGGCAATCATATACCTTGTTGATCGCATACTTCAGCAGAATATTCAAGCTATCCCTCAACGCCAAGATAACATTATACAGCATAATCTCATTTTCATCCGCCCCACCCACCACATAGAGCATCACATCGCTCTCCATCTTGAACACCACCACTTTGTTGTCGTACAAGATCACATCGGTCGTCTGCTTCGCCGTCTTCTCTAGCAGGCCCTTCTCAAACGCTTTCTGGTCCTTGACAGAAGGGTATGGGTTCGCGCCGGGGTAGTTGTTCCCTTGTGCGTTGTGGGGGATGTGTGGTGGGGAGTAGTATTTGACGAGGATGCGAGAGGAGTCGTCGTTGGAGAGGATGAGGATCGCGTTGACGGAGAAGAGGGACATGTTGAGCGCCATGGTGGGTAGATGTCTGGTGTGCTCGTCTGGGAGGATTGTAGTTGTGCGTAAGTCTAGTACACCTGTCCATTGAGCGAGAGAGGTGAGGTTGGCTGATATGGCTTGGCGCTTACCCCCGAAGTTCGCCGCAATGAAATGCATGTGATCGTCCACTCCTCTTACTTCTGGTCTTTACCTCCCATCATGTATCCAGTTCAATGTTAGCTTCTGGACTACAGCGTACGCAGCTCGAATTGCACCTGCATCGGAGATGGCTTCAGGCTTTTCTAGGAACCACAACACGCTCGTACGCGACCATCTCGAAGCTGCGCATCCGGAAAGATGAACCCACGAAGGTCGCGGTATCGCAGTCGTCACGACAGAAGACCTCTGGACGCGCTTTCCCATCAGCTAAGACGCTGAAGTTCAGGAGGCATGGCCTGACACAAAATCAATGGGAACCTACCACACAGAGTCCACCGGAACCAGATGCGGCCACGAAAGCGCTTCTTCGACAGCGCGAACATCTGCGAGAGGCTGTGGCAGATTTACGGATTTGGGACCTTATACGACTGTATGACGAGCTTAAGGACAAGTCGATCTTCAACAGGCACGACTTCCGCCTGGTAGCGCAATGCTTGCATTTAAGCTGTCGTCGGGCCACCTCGAGGTCTTCCGACCCGCGACAGCGCAGAGAAGAGACAGATCAGCTGGTCGCATTTGGCGAGAAGTTGGTCGGAGATGTGAAGCAGGGCGTGGTGGAGCCCAACGGACCAGCTCATGTACACCTTCTCGGATTCTTCAAGGAAGTGGGTCGCCGGGATCCTGGTATCGACTTCTGGACGTGGCTGGTAAGCCAGGATGAGTCTTTTGTCACGGTGGATGTATATGGCGCTGCAATCGAGTTGCTGGCAGTCACTGGCGCACCTCTTGCCGAGTTGGAGGAGTTGTACCAGCAGGCACTTGTCCGCTTTCCAGGCAATTTCGCAGCCTACCATCTTGCGCCTGATGCCTTCCTATCAAACCGTGACCAAGCGGTGCGGCTCCCTGGAATTCCAATGTCACTGCTACAAGGCATCTTGACTGCCCGCCTGCTGCATGGCGATACCAGGAATGCTTATTTGGCTCTGGATACAGCACTGAGGTTGTATCCTGACCAAACACCACCTCGATTCTTCACCTTGTTCCTCGAGGAGCGACCATTGACAGAGGCATATACCGTACTTGCGATTGCTTGCCGAGCTGGGATTGTGGTTCCGGTCAACGTGGTCAAGGCATTCCAAAGTAAGCTACGGGAAACGTCGGACCCGTTTTCAACATCACGACACTCCCTAGCAGTAAGAGCGCAGCTGTCGCTGCTCTTCATGTACGGTGGAGCTGGAGGTCGTCTTACCCAGAACATGCTCACCGAATTCACCATATCAGTCACGCGATTCCTTCGACTCGCCGGTGTTTCTTCTTTAGAAACAGCACAGATGCAGCAACTTGTCAAGGACATCACGAATATCGTGCGAAACGCCATCGCCATCTTTGTGCGGTTTGGAACAGCTCCTGGCTTATCGGCCTTCAACTCTATCATCAACAATGTTGGTGGCTATGGACGCTCGAAGGAAGTTATTGGTATTGCTCTTGCAGATGCCCAGGCTCTTGGACTTAAGCCGAACGAGGTTACACACCGTTCGATACTGACAGCCGCTGGTATGCTCGGTGAAAGAGACTTCGTGGTAGATTCTTGGGAAAGACTTATGTATGCGAGACACGAAGCGAAGCAAAGCGCGGATGGAACAGACTGGCACACTTTCGTGAAAGCTGCGCATCTGGCTGACTGTGTTGACCTCGCCAGGCGAGAATTTGAGGCGCTGAAAGATTCGATCTCGGTCGACCAGCACCCCAATATATTAGCGGCATTGGAACAAAGCGGCGTCCAGACATCTTCCGCTGAGAAGAGCAACAGTCTTGATGTCCAAGCGGTTTTTGCGGAGCTCGAGAAGATCAACAACGACTTGCAGATGATCGACGAACAGACGAAACATCGCCCAGGTGTACAAGACTTCAACTCCCAGCAGCTTCCCATGACCCTCCTATTTTACCGAACAGGCATCGATATTCCGGAGACAACGGCAATTGAACTGTACGATGAGCTCAGCACCGAACAAGCGCCGACTAGACAACTAGAGGACGGAGAAGAAAGCAGAACTGACGCAAGCGTATCGCCTCCAACCTCTACGCCTCCCGTACCAGACACCTTTGATCGAAGTGCACCGCATAAGTCAACACAAACTAACATACCACTGGGAAGGCTACGCTTCGACAACTGGAAGACCATGAACTGGCTTCTCGGGCAGTCGGCGGCGAACGACCAGGCGTATCTCAGGCTTGTGGACAAAGCCATCGCTGCCGGTACCGTGCCTCCTCAGCGGAATGCCAACATCAACATTGATGATGTAGATGAAGTGGGTAGTTACGGGCTCAGTGATGTGATTGAAGCGGATGAACGGGCTGCGTCGCAACACGTTGTGAGCGAGAACGACTTGCAAGACTGGAGGAAGACGATACTGGCGCTTAGAGGGAAAGACAGCTGAGGTATACGGTGGTGCTGAAGCGATGTACCGACTGCGACATGTCGAATCGCAAGCTGTTGACAAGGGGCTCGAGGAGCCGATTTTGCTCGACAACAAACGTATCATTTATGTACGATACCTTTTATGACGAGGCGTCCAACCACGGCGCGATGCCGGCTACTCACCTCAGCACTGGTCAAAGAAGACCACTGTGACACGTCTCCGTTTGCACCTCCGCAATTACCCCATACCTTACCCGTCCTGCCAATATTGACGGCAGCACATTGTGAGACACCCTCAGCCCCTATATCTACACTCCGTCACTTGAACATCAGCCGTTCGTGATATCATTATCCGGACGATGAACAGCCGTAAGCATTGACTCGCTATACGACGTACGTCAGCGTCTCACTCCATCGAGAAACTCAATTTCCGCGGCTTGAATCGTGCTTCCCCCCCCCCTGCGGAGGTGTCGACGGCGCCTCGCGTGGAAGCGTCCCACAAAGATCACACCCCCTGTAACGCCTTGTCACGCCAACGGCCGGAAGCGCGGAGAACATCCCGGCACCTAGATCCCGCTTTTGGGGATCTGAAGACGAGATTAGAAAGGACGGGGGTCAAAGTGTGGGATGTTACTTCGCGGGCTGCCACGTTTTACGCGATTCCTACACGGAAGATACGATCCTATCGCTTTTATCCTGGCTTGTTATTAGCGATTGTAACGCGACACATGGCGGCCTGTCGTGGTCAAGGCGAGTTGATGAGTCGTGTGCTGGCTTCCCACAAACAACAACCTAAATTCCCGTCGGACGCACGACGCTGATCGAATCGTGGTTCTCGGGATTTGTGATCGACAACCGGCAGTCCAGGCGTCAAGGTGCCATTCCAGAACCGATCTCCCTTTCTAGCGGTGAAGCGCTGTCAAGCTAGCCTCTGGCTAATCCGTGGACGCCCATTCCGCGCCGACGGGTGACGGTGGAAGTCTGCGACGCTCTGCGACCAGCCCTGTCTCTTCTGGAACAAACGAGTCGGAGGCTTCGAATCCCATTCGTCGTCGCCCTTTGCGTTAAGGTTGCGAGATCCGGGCGCGGAGGGCGGCCCTGCATTCTGCTACCGGTCCAGAAACCTTGTCGTGACAAACGACTCATCCACGTATAACTCCGTACGGGGGAGACGCGGAGGTGTGACATGACACAGTAAGGTATCAGTGCTGATGTAAGGGTTGCAGTTGGGTGAGGTGGTACTTAATCTTGTTGATTTGTCTTATCTTTTTCTTGATTGCTCTTCTGCTTTTATTCCTCAAAGGTCTGCTCAACACTTCTATACTGTCGTGCCTGTCTATCAACTTCGTCACATACCAGCTTCGGATCAGACGAACTCAACGTACTCTCACACCTACGAGCGACTTGCGTCAACACCAGATCTGCTAGCCAGTACCATCAGCTACCACTCAACTCGCGATCTTCGACACAACATCAAATCTTACTCCACCCTAAAGAATTCAACAATGACCTCCACCATGCCGCTGCCTCAGTCGACCGACAAACTCCCCCGCAACGACTCCTTCTCGACCAACGACATCACCAACGCCTTCAAAGCCTCAGCAACAAAACCCCGCAACCACCTCTCCCTGAAAGTGGTTCAGCAAGACGAGACCGCCGTGCCACCACCTTCACCGCACGAGTCGAGGCCGGCGTCTGCGTATGGGCATCGGGAGGTGCGGAGATGAGAGTAATCGATCTCGCAGTGAGCGGATGATCAGACACTTAGATGAGGCGTCAATGGGTTATTGGTTGGCCGAGCTAGAGCATGAGGTTGGGTGGCATCTTTTGATTTGTATTTTGTCCTTAGCAAGCGAGCATTTTCGGGATATCAGATTGGGAAGGCGCACGACAAGTTAGCGACGCTGAGTAATGCTGCATTCGGACGACGAGAAGGAGTGGCAGTTCTATAATGCTTGAATTGGATGCAGCTGGTATTGACCAGGGAGGACCACCGTGTGCCTCTGTCGCCCTGTTAAGTATATGTTGCTAAATACCATAGCTCCAACGCAAATCACACACCATTAACCACCACCTCACCATTGCCTCTCCAACCACTCCTCCGCCTCCTTCTCCGCAACCTTCTTAATCGCATACCCAATCCTCGAAAAATGCACCCTCCCCCCATTCCCCAACACCACCACAATCTCCCTCCTATCCAACCCCACCAACCGCCCCCTCTGCGCCATATTCCCCGGCCTCGTATCATCCGTCGTAACCACATCCACCACATCCCCCTCACACACCCCCTCCAGATTAGCCTCCACGCCCAGACTTCTTGTCTCCGCGTACGACTGCGCCAGCACCCTTCTACTCGCTTCCTCCCCACTAATCTTCTCCCGCTCGTTCTCAGGCGTGTGGTCCTCGAACCTCTTCAACCACGCGTGGAGTTTCGGGTACGAGGCCGCGCCCATCCCTTGCCCATCCATAGAGCTGTAGGCGATAGTCTCGAGCGCGAACTTAGGGATCCAGACGACCTGGAGGTCGGCGATGCCGGGTTTCTCGCCTGCGATGAAGGGTTCGTCCCCAGCTAGGAATTCGTTCTCGATGATATCCAAGAACTCCTTAAAAGCCTCGATGTTACTCGGTCGTGTCTCTCTGTAGTCCTCTCTCCCCATCCCGCCAAATAGGTCCGCTCGATCCTTCACCATCACCTCATTAAACACCGTGTCCGGGAGAATATCGAGCAGAACCCAAAACATCCGGTACCCAAACGCTTCGTACGCGTAATCTGCTTTCCCCCTCACCAACGCTTTCACCCCTGGCTCATCTTTAAACAGATCCAGGATAGCGGGCAGGAAGACGCGGTTATCGCAGTAGACATCTTTCCCAATCGAATTGACGGGGATGCGGCGGTAGGTTATGCCTAGGTCCTGGAGGATAGGGCGCGGCTGGACGAAAGGCTGTTCGCAGATCTTGTAAGGGATGTTGCAGAGGTTGAGCAGGTTGCGGGCGCGTTGGGCGTTTGGGGCGTATTGGTAGTCGAAGAGGATGATTTCGGGGACGGCCATGTTGGAACAGGAGTGGTAGTACTAAGAGGATAAAGAGGCCTCGGAGCGAAGGCGGATTTCTTTTTCGGCAGGAGGAGAGTAGGGGAGGTGTGGTATGGAAGAAAGGTGACAGCAGAGTAGTTTGAGCTGACTTACAGTGCCTTGCAAGAAGAAGTGGGATGGCTGATACTCTTACCGTGGATGTTTCTGTTTTTGATGAGGGCTGTGAGGGTGTGTTCAACCCCTCCCTCGCAAAAGTTCCATTTCGCCGCCAGTCTAGAATGACAGAGATTGATGATCGAAGCTCGAGAATATGGTTTTGCGGAGACAGTGCCGACGTAGAGGGGGACGTAGCTTGACGTAGATGTCGATCATACAGCCGACTCGAAGCTCGACGCTTAGGATGACATTGAACCTTCGATCTTCTTCATGCTACCATCTCGCATTAATATCCAAGCACGATAGATGCCTGTACATGCTCCGGTAAGCAAGACAAGTCCACCTCATGTAGCTCTGTCCTTCCCTCAAAAGCAACGTAAGCACCCCTTCAACCAACCCACTCCCCCCTAACCATCCCGCGTTTCGTCCACCCATCGTACTCCACCCACCCCACCTTCTTTCCGCGCCCCTGCCCCTGGCCTCTCCCCCTTCCACCACTTTCCACCAACCGCCCCGGGTTCACCACACAACACCCCTCAAACACCAGCGCAAAAGCCTCCATCTCCGCATCCGCCAGCACCAGCGTATGCGGCAGCGGATACAGCCCCAGCGCCGAAGGCGTGTAATCCCAATGCGTCGGTCTCAAACTCAAAGGGAAAGGCGAGAGCGTGGATTGCGGGAGTAAGGTGAGAATGAGCTTTTTGGCTTGTTGGGTGGCGTAGGATTCGGCGGGGGTTTCTGCGGAGGGGAGGATGGGGGGGTCGATGGGGATGGGGTCGTCGACTTGGTTTGTGTTGGAGGGAGAGGCGTCTTCGGCGGGTGGGGAGGAGGGGAGGGCGTCGGACATGACTATGTCGCCGTCTGGGTCGTTGAGGGCGGTAAGTGCGGCTTCTGCTGGGGGTGGTTGCGGTGAGTCTTTCTTTGTGGCTTGGCCGATACGCACGGCGCTTCGTCGGAAGCGGCCGGAGATGTCGTCGCGGAAGACGCAGACTTCGTGTGCTGGGCCGAACAAGCTTAGTCGTGCTGGGCTGCTGGTCCAGATTGCTTCGCCTTTCGCTTCTGCGCCCTCCTTTGCGTTCGCAAAAGCACGCTTGATGCGGCTGGTGAAGAGGTCCGGCACACCATCCCGCGGTATGAGTGTAGAGGCACCAGCCGAGAACGCGGAAGCCCAGGGGTCGTTATCTCCTGGTACAAACACGAATGTCGAGTTTCGCAGCAGCGATGGGAAGTCTGACAGAAGAGCAGCGAGTTCGTTGAACGCTTCTTTGTAGGCGATGCTGTCCGTGTCCCTTGTTCCTGTCAATGCGGCGGCGGAGAGGAAGTTGCCCATGAGAAGGAAGGTCATCGGTGGCGAGGAAGTGTACAGCGACAGAACTTTCCGCAATGCGAGCAGCGTCGCAGGTTCGTTCAGTGTCACCTCCGACATCACCACCATCTTCCTGCGATCCTCCTTCTCGGGTGCGGTGAGTAGTCGACGCTCTAGTCGACGCATCCTGATCCCTACTGCTCTCTCCGACCCTGTGCCCAGGAAGTCTGTCCAGCCGAATCCGCCTCCAGATTCTCCAGCCCCGAGACTTGCATCCCTCTTCTCTACAGGAGGTCCGCCAATGCCAAAGCCGATGAATCGTCCGCCAATCGTGCCGCCCACACCTCCAGTGTTGCCGAGACCAGAAGATCCAGCTCCACCCCAGTCTTCTTCGTAGACGCCGTCCACCAGCACAATCATACCAGGGCAGAAGTAGGGTTGTCCATTCTCGTCGGTGCCGCCTTGGAATGGTGTGGCGTGCTCCAGAGAGATGCTGATGCTACCACTTGGGTCGTTGAGAGCGAGCGTACCGGTGGGTGCGACTATAAGCTGGCCCAGCAGCAAGTGAGAGGAGCCACCACGGCCGAGAAGATTGGCCACAGGGGTGATCTTGTAATTCGTTGCCGTGCCGCCTCGATCCTTGCGTGACTTCTGAAGTGCGGCAGAGAAGGAAGGTGCTTGGAAGGCTTCGTTGCGGAGAAGTCGTTGGTGGATGATGTTGTATCGTTCTCTGAAGATGGCTGTCTTGTGCGAGGGTGGGGGGAAGGGGCTGGCCTTAGTCGTTGCGGGTACAAAGTGCTTCTTCTCAACGTCGTAGCTGAACCGCGGCTGGTCAAAAGCGGAGACGACTTTGAGCCAGGCTCGTGGGTCATTGGTAGTCTCCTCGTCGATGTCATCCTGTTCGTCGTTGGCAGTATCGTCGACATGCAGCTTGCTCAGGCCAAAACTACTGGTCCTTCCCTCACTACCGAGACTCGGTCTCCGCAGGCCTCTCATGCCAGCCTTGGTGAGGTCGGTGGCGTTGTCATTATTAGCGAAAGCAAAGCTGCTTTGTCGGCTGATGTTGCTGCTGCCCTTGCGCACCAATCCTACTCTGCCTCCACTCATACATCCCTCGAGCGTTTTGAGAATGCCTCGTAATCTCTCGCCATCGTCGACTATGACAGCGCCGCCCTCTGCCTTCCACAACCTCGCAGATTCCTCCAACACCTTCTCACCCGTCCCCTCCTCCCTCCATCCTGTTCCGCAGTGTCGGCCGATGAATGTCGCTAAGCCTTGCAGCGCTGAAGCATTGAGGGTGAGGCTGTGTTTCTTGGTGAATGTCCGGAAGGCGAGTGGTCGGAGCGTTGCAGGAGGGAGGATGATGGGCAAGATGGTCGGGATAGCTGGCTTGAAGGCAGGCGCGGGCGGCGGTGGCCGTTGGGCGGGGATGGGGTGGAGCGGTGTGCCGAATGCTGGCGAGGATGAGAGGACCGCATCGAGTGGTCGTTTGAGCGTCTCCATCGTATCCTCTTACTATTATGTGTGGTTTTGTACGAAGGTGTAGTTATTCTCGATCCTCCCTGCCGAGACGCGCTGGGAAGACGCGTTTGAGAGTGGGGGTCGCGTATAGCACTTTCTACACCACCGCCACAACCATAACTACGCAGCATCTCACACCACCATATCCACCTCCATCGACATCACCATGACCTTCCAACCCCACGACGCGGCCTCCACGTCCGATACGCAAGTGACGATCGACTTCGCTGATAAGATCTCCAAGCTCAAAGACCGCGCCACCCAGCAGTACTCTCTCAAACACTACCCCGCCGCCGCAGAACTCTACAGTGAAGCCGCCGAGATCCAGGATCAGCTCAATGGCGAGATGAACCCGGACAACGCCGACCTGCTGTACCAGTATGGGAAGTGCCTATACCATGTAGCTGTCAGTAACAGCGATGTGCTAGGTGGGAAGGTGGCGAGCAGTGAGGAGCCGAAGCGGAAGAAGAGGAAGACGGGGAAGAAGACTGCAAATGGCGAGGGAGGTAGTAAAGCTGTTATTGGGGAGGCGATGAAGAGTGCAGAGCAGGACGGCGAGCAGGTGAAGGAAGAGGTCAAGACAGAAGACGCAGAGACAACACCAAGCAAACCCTTCTTCCAAATCACAGGCGACGAGAACTTCACCGACGACGAAGACGAAGCCGACGAAGACGCAGCCGCAGACGCCGAAGCAGAAGAAGAAGAAGACGACTTCGCCATCGCCTACGAGATCCTCGACGTCGCACGCGTCCTCTTCGAACGCAAAATCGACCAGTTGAACACCGAGCCCTGGACGACCCCAGAGCAACAACGCCAGATCCACGAACGGCTAGCAGACACCCACGACCTGCAAGCCGAAATCAACCTCGAGAACGAACGCTTCACCGATGCGATCAAGGACACCCGCGACGCGCTGGCCCTCAAGATGGCGCTGTATCCGGAAGAAAGCAGCCTGCGCGCTGAAGCGCACTATAAACTCTCCCTTGCGCTTGAATTTGCGTCTGTGACCTCTACCGTCGACGAGCCCGCTAGCGTGGAAGGCGCTGCTATAGCTCAAGTAGATGAGACGATGCGCGCTGAAGCTGCCTCGGAGATGGAGTTAGCGATCGCCTCCTGCAACGCGCGCATCGCGAAAGAAACGATCCACCTCATCTCCCTCGAGCTGGCGAAGCAAGCGGAGCAGGCACGCAGTATCGCCGACGTGAAGGAGATGGTTGTGGAGATGCAGCAGCGGCTGCTGGACCTGCAGAACCCTGCCGTTTCGCTTTCGGGGATGAATGCGACAGGGATGGAAGGCGATGGAGCGGATGCGGTGAAGGGGATGCTGGGGGAGTTGTTGGGGGAGAATGCGGCGGGGAGGAAGAAGAAGATCGAGGAGGCGACTGCCGGGGCGAATGATTTGAGTGGGATGGTTAAGCGGAAGAAGAAGCCGGTGGAGTTTGCTGCGGTGGCGCCATCGGTGGGCGATGCGATGCTAGAAGGAAACGGAAAGGCGAAGAGGAAGGCGGAAGAGGTCGACGACGAGGGTGTGAATGGGAATGGGAAGAAAGTCAAGTTCGAGGAGGAAGATGCTTGAAACAATGACGATCGGATGTTCACGTCCGCTTGAATTCAGAGGAGGGTCATCGGGTGTTTGAGCGTTGTTCATTGCACGGTATACCCTAGTTTCGAGTCCTTGCTATCCTTTCGGCTTGTGCAATGTCGCAAGCGATATGTCCACTATCAACGACCTATCAAACACATTCATCAACAAAGTCTGCTCAATATACATTCAACTCTGTGTCATTTCTGTCCAACCTGTATCATATCCCTACCCCTGCCGCCGCTCCACCCGTTCCCTATGAACGCGATTCCGCAAATGCACCTCGAAATCCTGCACCACCTGCCCAGGCGTCGCCGTATACAACTTGCCCGGACAATCGTTACACCGCAGCCGCGGCGCGTACACGAATTTCACTCCTTCCGGAGCTGACGCGCCGGGCTCGAGCGCGTGCTTCTCGACTGCGTTGGTGAGGCTGTTGAGCATGTAGGGTCGCATCACGGGCTCGAAGTCGGAGTCCGGGTGTGCGGCGCGGAGGGCGGTGATGGCTGTGCGGAGCCATTGGGGAGGAGGGGGCTGCGAGGAAGAGGTCAATGGGAGCTATGGAGGGGCTCCCTGCGGGGAGGGGGAAAGAGTAGCTTACGGGTGTCTCGTCGGGGTGCGGCCAGTGAGGGGATTCGGTGCGGCCTTGGTCGTCGTATATGATGCTCGGAGGTTGGCTAGCACGGGCAGTGGAGGTGGCGCGTTGGTGGGCGCCGTTCGGTTGCGGTGTGCTTCGTGCTGGAGGGACGGACTTCGGCGTGGGCGCCGATGGTCCTGGTGCTGCTCCTTTGATCGGTGTGATCATCAGAGGTGGTTGGGATGCGTAGCCAGAAAGCGGGTACTCGCTTGCTCGTTTCTTCGCGCGGTACTCATCCCACCAGGTCTTCAGCTTCATCTTGCCGATCCGCAGCTTCACGATCAAAGTCTCGTCTTCGAGCACGCTCTCGTCGCGAAGCATGCTGCGGCGGACAGATGTGCGTGGTTCAGGAACTGCGAGTGTCTGCGGGTCAGGCGTCACTGAGCGCCCATAGTTGGCACGCATGGCCGCTTGTGCTGCTGAAGCTGCACCGCGCATGCCTCTTGTTCGAGCAGTAGTACCAGTATTGACCACAGAAGGTGCCGGCGAGTCAGCACCAGATTCTTCGCTGTCCAGATCCTCAGAGTCAACATCGCCACCATCCGCTCTCGCTCCAGCGCGTCGCGATGCTCGGCTTTTCCTCGCCTTCGTAATGCCAGTCATCTCCATCGACTCCGCCGCTCCAGGAATCACAGAATGGACAACAAGCGAGCGAACCGTCCTCTGTCGCTCTTTCAGATCAGGCAAAGCAGGACCGCCTCTCCGATTAAGCTGCCGCTTCTGCGCTCGGTGTTCTCGCATCATCGAAGTCTCGGTACGTTCCAATTCCGCCTCGCTCATCTCGAACATGAACGGCGACCACTCCTTCTGTGCTTGGTGAGGACGGAAAGCACTAAAGATTGGTGCTGGTAAGAAGCTATCTCGCACATCTGGATCTTCGACTGGTCGGCCATCGAAGCAGTGGTTCGTCAAGTAGAGGCTCTTCGTATACAGCTGACTCTGCTCCCGGATTGTGTGTGCAATCGCGGTAGTGAACTCTCCAGAAAGTGCGTTCTCCCACGCCATCTGCCGTGCGAACTCCTCCGGAGAGTTGTGCGGGTTGTTGATGTCCCACTCAAACTGGTCAACCAGTGTGATCCGCCCGATAGTAATATTGAGCTTGATCAAGATCCGCATCTCATCATCCTTGTGCTCGGCATATGGTCGCTGAGACTCCAATGGCCCGTCCTCGACAATGATATGAGGGTAGAAGTTGTGTATCTGATCGTGCATCTCCGCCTTCACCTGCCTCGCGACCTCGTGAGTGGCTTCAGGCGGGATCTTGAGGTCTTCGAGCAGATATTCAATATATTGGTCCTGCGAAATGAGCTTCTCGTGTAGATTCCAGGTAAAGGTGTCTCGCAACCGCAATTTGTCCAGTTCAATGTCCAGCCGGATAGGTACCAACTCTTCATGCTGCTCCGCTTGCTGCGCGTTGTCCTTCCGTGGTATGTGCAGATCTCGCGCTCTTCGGCCTTTGGGCGCAGGACGCGCCGCCTGGTATACGATCTTCGTTTGTCCATCGGTCGTACCGTTGCCATAGCCCTGGTAGCCCGGTCCGAACACAGCTCCAGGTCGAGTCTGTCGGATCTGCCGAACCTCGCCTGTGTAGTAGTCCTTCTCCAAGTCTTTCCACTTCGATAACCTCCGGGTCTGATATGCCTGGTCGTTCATCGCGACACCGTGCATGAGGTCGCGCTGGATGTAGCGGTCCAGGAGGATGTCGTTGTGCTGCTTCTGGTCTTCCGATGTGTCCTGACTGCTCCCGGCCTGGCTCATCGGTAGTTGTGTGCCATCGCGCGAGCGCTTCCTGCTTAGCTGTGGACCACCGTTCGCCTGCGCTGGTCCGGTCGGCGTATCGTTTTGCGCTGTTGTAGCCATTGGACCAAATCCCGCCGCGGCCATAGTCTCCTTTGCTCTCTGCTTGCCCTCTCTGATACTGTCCTGGGTGGTCGAACTAGGTCTGGAATTATCGCTTATGGCACTCCCGCCATTCTCATTCGGTGTTCGCACAGCACCAGCGCCTCCGTTCCGTTGATCTTCACTCGCATGCGCTTCGTTAGAGGAGCCGTTGGAGTGGTGTTGCTGGCTTGGCGGTTGGTGGCCGGACATGGTCAAGGTGTGGAGGTGCGGAAGGGGGGTTGGTGAAGACGAGGAAGGCGCGTCGCATCAACGCTGCACTCCGTCATCAACAGCAGCTATTCATCATAATTAGCATCCATCATAACTCCACACCCTCGCTTCCTCGTCAACGCCGAGCCCATATCTGAGGAGACACAGAGACCGGCAGGTGAGGTCACGTCAAAGCGGCCGCATAAGCAGAGCGAGACCGTGCAGGGGGTGGGGAAGAGCACAGAGAGAGTAGGGTCGGACATACAGTACCTCATACCAGCGCAGTGTAATTAAAGACAGTTGCTGGGTCACGCGTCTGTGTCAACACTGCGCGCGCCTCATCAGAAGTGCTTATCCGAACGACGGGCGAGGGGATCATTCGCAGAGGCTGATGAGACGCGAGCTTGGCAGCACCCGATTGGGTTGGAGGACGTCTACTTCACGTTGTACCCACCCTACCCACCCTACCGCAAGTCCACAGCGAGGACAATGTTACTTGTTCTGCACGCACACTACCACCAATCGTATAAGCTCGATTGGTAGTAATAATGCCGGTCACACGTGGTTGTGGCACAGGTTCTGACCAAAGGAGTCGAAGGAGTCGGCTAAAGATGCTTGCACGGCGGCTAGGAACTCCATGATCAAGTCGAGAAATGTTGGGTAGAAGGATGAAGTCGAACAAACGAATTGCTCTTGGTTTCCGAGACATATCCCAATTGAACCCCCAACGACCATGGCAACCCCGTGACGCCTCAAACGCACTCGCCATGCTTTTGCAACAAACACATCTCGTGCACTTGACTCCCTCCATAGCGCTTTGGTCGTACATGCCTTGCAACGGCCGTCTCCTCTCGTGATCATCTGCCATCGACGCCGTGCCACCTGCTTGCTGTTGTTGCGAATGCTGTCGCTCAATCGAACGTCCGAATAGATGAACGTACTCTGCGAGCACAACAGAGCCGATCCATGATAGCTTCTTCAAATCTTCTCGCCATCGTAAGAAAGCAGACCTAGAGCAACGAGTCCAGCCGTGTGAAGACACTCAAACACGCAGCAACAACCTAGATCTCTCATTAGCACAGCGCACTCCATGCTCGCCACCACCATCAAAACCTACCTCCAACTGCAACTCCTTCTCCTTAGCCCCATTAACCTCCTCCCTCGTCACCGCATCCAAATTCGCCCCAATCGCCGCCCCCGTTCCGCCCGCCCTCTTCCCAAACGGCCACTGCGAATACTCCGCCAACAGCTCATCCACCTGCGCAAAAGCCCTCTCCCGCGCCTCATGCGTCAGCGTCACCAGCGCATTCTCCAACACATTCGCCGCGTACGCTGCACACAACATGGCAATCGTGCGCAGATACCTGAACTCCATCTCCTCGGGCAGGAAAGGGGTCGGGGCGAGCACGACGGTGCGCTGGGTGAGGACGGTGCGGACACGGCGGCGGAGCTCGTCTTTGGCGCCGCCGTCGGCGACGGGGTGGGTGGCCATGTCGAAGAGGAGGAAGTTGCGCTTTTCGGTGCGGAGGATGCCTTTGTCAACGAGGCCTTTGGCGAGGCGTTCGCGGACTTGTTTTAGTTGGTAGCCGATTTTCATTAGGTTCCAGGTTTCGCCTGTGCATATCATATCAGCATGCCGTGACCAACATACGTCCCTGTCCGGCTGTTCTGAACACAGGTTGTGGAGGGAAAAACACAACTCACCGCTCATCAAATCAATCCAACTACTAACGCTCATCTTCTCACTACTCTTCATCATCTTCAACGCCTCATCCAACAGCACCTCCCCCGTCAACGTCTCATCCACCACCTCAATCACGCGATCCGCCAACGGGAACCTTCTCCTCGAACTATCCTTCTGCATGCTAATCCTCCCCCTGAACGCCAGCTCAATCACTATACACCCCCGCAACGCGTAGCTGATATTATCGTTCCAGAAACTCAGGTACCCTTGCTTGTCCTTCAGTCCTAGAAGTAGAATCTCCTCCATGAGCGTGAGTTTGGGCTGCTTGTTCCGCTCCGCGCTCTCGCTGATGTCGCGCGGGTCGAAGGCGATTTTGTGGCCGTTGGCGCCGGAGGTCTCGTAGCCGGTTTCGGGGGAGCGTTGGTCGGTCTCTTTCTTGGGGACGGGGGAGGAGACGCGGGGGGTGTCTGGGTCGTCTGTCGTGGTGCCGCCGGCGCCGCGGCGGCGCGTCAGGCCGCTTGTGCCTGACGCCGAGGCCATTGTGGGAGGGAGAGGGTGGTCTTCAGCCTAGTATAGTGGGCGGAAGTTTGAGCGGTCGTTGTGGGGACGACTGAGTTTGTGGTCTGTGGAGGCTGATTTGGGATTAGGCGGACACTTTTGGGCGGGAGTTGAAGATGAGGGGAGCGTAAAGTGGAAGTGTTTGTGTTCGTGAGTTATGGTATCGCCGGGGTCGAGTGGTCTAGCACGGTATACTTGTTGTAAAGGAAGAGTGTTACAAGAGCATGTGAGGTCGCCGTTGATTATTCGGGCCAGTCTGCCAAGACATCGCCATTGAGCACCATATTGCAAGACAAACAAGTAGGAAACATAGGCACTGCTGCTCATCATGTGGTAGAGTAGATAGTACACGTTTATCAGACGCCGAATGGCCGGGCTAGCATGTACAATATCGACCCCGATCTAGCAGTTGCCCAGGTCACGCGCCTCCTCCCATCGCCTCCGCCTGCTCAATACTCCGCATCTCGGTCTCGTTTTTCGCTCAGTGGGCTGGAATGAAGTTAGCACATAGTCTTGGGTGCGGCAAGAGTACTTGTACCATCTGGTTGCGCCATGATGTAGTCCACGGCTTGGCTCACTGCAAGATATTAGCTGCATCCTCTACCCAAGCCATTGATCACCAACATACCGCTGTGGATCGCATCCGCCTCCTTGTCTGGGATCTCGATGCTGAACTCCTGTTGTACTATCAGCACTGCGCTCCGTACTCCCAGTGTGCTTTCATCATACCTCCTCAATCGCCATCACAACCTCCACAGTGTCCAAGCTGTCCAGTCCGAGATCGTTCGTGAAGTGTGACTGCGCCGAGAGCTGTTGCAAGGTATTAGAGCCTTTTCTCGCCTCACATGATCATACCATTCGTACCTTGGATGGATCGCTGACCTGCACAATCCACATCATCAGTATATACCGCCATTGTTAATGCATCTCCATCCATACCTTGTCAAAATTCTTCAACAGATCCATGATCCTTCCTGTGACCTCCTCCTGTCCCAGACCTGAGCCAGACGCATAGCCTCGTACGGCAGATATAGAGAAGGCCGGGGTGGATATTCTCGTTGTGATGAAGGGGGTGACGGCGGGTCTCCGTACGGCGGGCTGGTATGCGCGTGTGCTGGCTTGAGCGAGGGTTCGCGCGGAGCGGAGGACGGCGGTTCGAAACATGGTGGGGATGTTCTGGTTCGGGGATGAACGATGGTGATGGAGGCGATCTGGGTGTTTGGATGGATGAAGCTGTTTCCAGAGCTAGAGGCATCCGGAGAGCCGCACGGGCCACTCTTCCGCGACTTGGTCGACATGGACTTCAAACTTTCCAAGTCCTATAGGGATGACACAGATGGCAACTCGGGTTCTATGTATTACTGCTTCTACCATCTTCTGTCAGTTCGACCTATCGAGACGATATCGGACAGTTCGCATATATCAGCTCTGCTGCCCTAACAAACCCTACCTGTTTTCTCCTGTAAGAATGACATCGCCCCAGTCTCGTGCAGCATGTACGCTCCAGCCTCACGCCCTTCTGCAACGCATACAATATATGAGGTAAGTATCTGGAGTCCACACCATTCATTTACAATGCCTCTCAATCGTACTTGTACAATCTCTCTCAAACGTACTTTTCACTCTCTCATCGTCAGGTCTCGGCCCTCACTGACCTCAACTCAACACCATGACACCTACCACACCATCAACCCTCTTCAACGTCCGGAACTCTCGCTTGAAGGGAAGACAATCGTGATCACTGGCGGCGGGGCGGGCATTGGCCGCGGCCTAGCGAACGCCTTCGCAGATGCTGGTGCAAGGACTGTCGCCCGAAGTCATCACTGAAGCCGATGGAGAGGACTGGTGGAGAGCTTTCGAGGTGTGTGTAATACATCGTCTACTCTCACCTAAGGACGGTAAGCCACGAACGACCCACTGGCTGATCTCCGGAACAAGGTCAACGTAAAAGGCACCTTCAAAGTTGCCCAATCCTTCCTCTCCACCAAAAACTCCGAAGCAACCTTCATCAACATCTCCGCAGGCTCGATCCAAGTCCCCCATCTCTCGGCCAAGCTCTCCGCATACAACGCAAGCAAATTCGCGGCTCTAAAACTCGTTGAGACGTTAGGGGTGGAGAACCCAAGTCTGTACGTCGTGAGCATGCATCCGGGCGTTAGTACGTTGCCCCTTCCAGGTTGTCCATTGCGATGTCATCGCGGAGAGCGACTGCTGACAAGCCTTCAAGTCCAGTTCGAGATGAGCGGCAAAATCGGCCTGCACAAGATCTTTGATGCTCCAGAACTTCCGGGCCACTTCGCGGTCTGGCTCTGCAGCGAGGAGGCAAAGTTCCTGCGTGGGAGGTTCGTTTGGTGTACCTGGAATGCCAGCGAGCTGTTGGCGGAGAGAGCCATGTTCGAGGCGAACCCTCTACTCACCACGGCAAATTGTATTGGATGGCCATATAGTCCGTAGCCTAGAAAACTCATGCAAATCGTTGGCTTCCATAGTAGAAATCGCAGGTGGAAGATACACCAAGATATCAGGGACGTAAAGGTACTGTACGCTATGCTAAACAGCCAAGCAAGCATTTTGCACAATGCACCGGCCTCGCCGTGCTGGCTACAATACACCTCAGCATGTCCATCCCTCGCTAATTCAAGCACATCAACAATCTGTGATCGAAGCCATGTGAAGGACATCTTCGATGGTGTTGTGTAAGACGGCGCTGCAATACGCCATCCGCCTGTCAGCCCGCCAAGAATCCTGCAAGGAGCTGCGGCCCGTGAGACCTTGTCTTACACCCCAAGCAGGCGAGCGAGTGTCAGACGTTTCAGCTTTGTGCTGCCGTGGCGTGCTAATCTGCCACATATGTGCCTGAACTCAGGACCTCGCTGGGCAGTCTCAGACACATGGTTTCGTACCCTCCGCTTCTGACCAACACTCAGCAGTAACCTCCGATCCTCAAAACTTTGATTCTGCCGCCTTGGTCGCTCAGGTCTTGCTGCCCTCGAGACGGCGACGAATGAGTTCCTGCAGCATCTGCAAGTCCTTCCTCTGCTCAGCCGAAAGCGGATCAGTCTGCTCTGACGCTGGAGGCGATGGTGGAATGGCAGCTGTCTTCGAGCGAGCCTTCTCAGCGTTCTCCGCTGCTGTCATGTCTTCAACGACCTCGTTCGGAGCTTCGGCCTGTTTTTGATTTATTAGCAAGCTGACGTCATGGATTCTGAGGGAGGGGTGGTGCAACTCACAATCAAGGTGCCAACCAAGTTCTCCACCTGATCATCGCCCAGAGAAAGATCTTTGTTCTCGCTGGCGAACTGTGCGAGGTTGAGCGCCATCTGCTTTTCGCGGAATGAACGCTTTGCGAAGTTGGCTTGTTCAAGCTGGCCGGGCGCTTGGGCGATGACGCGGGCTGTGTCGTACGCGTGCTCGCTCCTGAGCTGCTGAACGCGGGAGCTGACGTTTGTTGTTAGCTGTGAACATCTTGCGAGGGCGAGAAATGCTAGTCTTACCTCTTGACCTTGTCGATGAAGTCCAGCTTGATGCCCGATGCTGGCAGGCGAGACACCACACCTTGGTTCGCGGCCTCGTCATCGTAGAACTCAGACTCAGAGTCATCGCTCTCATCATCGATAACCACATCAACGACGCCGTTGTTGCGGAAACCACGGGTCAGAGAAGTATCCACAACCTTCGCGTTGCGAGGCTTGCGGATGTGTACTTTGCGAGCGACGTTGCGAGGATTGAGCAGACTCGTGTCGACGTTGCGCAGCTCGTGGTCAGCATGAAGCGGACACATCCAGTCGTGCACCTTCTGTCCGTCCTGATTCCGTGCCGGTGCGTTGGTGCGGGGTGGGTCCAGGCAGTCAAGATGCCAGTGCTCGCCACAGAAGTCGCATGGGATGATCATGCGGGTGCCACTTGACGACTTGCCACATGAGAAGCATAGTATCGTCTTGCCTTTGGCGTCCTTGACCTTGGTGTAGTCTGGCAGCTCATCGGTGTAGCCCGGTCGGTTCCTGTATGATGTTAGCAATTCTGCCAAGATCTGGGATTTCAGGCTGCTACAAACCTCGTGCGCGTGTTGACAGATTCGACAAAAGCACCGTTCTTGTCGCTGGCGACGCCTTCGAAGTAATCTCTCACATCCTGTGGCAGTGAGAAATTTGATGGATTGCGCTTGCGAAGGCTGCTGAAGAGCGGCGCGAACAGACCACGCTGTGGCTTCTCCGGTGAGTTCGTGATCGGGCGCTTCGCGACGCAGATGTAGCAGAACCACGGCTCGTTCAGCTCACTCGCATCATCGTTGAGCGGTGGATCCAAGCACGAGAAGTGAAAGGACCGATCGCAACCATCGCAGCACAAGAGGAAGCCGCTGCCGCCACAGGCAGAACAGAAGTCGTTGTTTTCGGAGAGCTGGTCGTGCAGTGTTAGATCGTACTTTGAATCGGCTTGAAGTATAGAAGGGGAGATGGGCGAAGGGAAATGATGCTGTGGATAATGCATGGGGGTGTTGGGATGTTGATGCAGGAGGGATTTGTTGTGGGAAAGTTCGTGTGGTGAAAGTCGGCAACCGGAGATTTAGCGCGCTGTTGCGCGTTGTCTTACCTCTTCGTTGTCATCATCGCCAATCGGGCTGTCCCTTCCTGCGCCACTCGCTCCTGGCATAGCACTGTAGGCTGCAAGTGGTTTCTTCTCGGGCCTGATGTTACAGATACTGGTCAGCGTATGCCTTATGATTTCTCGTGTTTGGGTAGCATGTGAGGCTTTTTGAACAGCCCCGCAATTTTGCAGCAGGTAAATGGTTTCTGTCCACAGCGCATTCCACCCACCAAACACGCAAAGAAAGGAAAGTGTGCTGCTGCAGTGCGTGAAGTGAGGTCGTCGTCGTGCGATGGCTGTTTGCGTAGCACAAGATAGGAGAAATGCACTTACGACTGCTTGGTTTTTGCCTTCTTGCCGAAAGCTTTTGCTGGTGCCTTCAAGACTTGCGGAGTGCCCTGCCGTGATGAAGCTGGAGTAGAGAGCGGTGAATCTAGATCAGTAGACACTGCTCTGCTCGCACTGCCACCTCCCAGGCGAGTGCCGTTGGTGTTGAGTGATAGTGATGGTGGCGCGAGGCTCGCATTCTTGCCTTCTCGCGCACGTAGTCGAGAGGCTCTGCTGTCGGCAGGCTCACGTACACTACTCTCTTCGTACTTTGCGTCGCGCGTGATGCCCTCGTTGAGCTTCTGCTTCTTAGCCGCCAGCACGCGGTCACGCTCGTCGTCTTGCAGCTCTGCATCGGCTGAAGAGCGTTTGAGAGTCCGATTCGGGGCAGCAAGGCTTCCGCGCTCTGCAGCGTGATCCTTAGCAGTGATAGCAGCGGGCTTCGCTGATGTGGTCGCGGCGGCGACAGGCTCATCCACGTCCATGTCGTCGTCTGGATTGGAAGTCATGTCGGTGAGTGAAGAATCGCTGGCTGGGCTGCCATCGCGGCGCTTGGTGGGTGAGACAGACATGGTAGCAGTTTGTCCGGATCGGTGGCGGTTTGGGTCTTTTGATGGAGATTTCCAACTGAGAGATACTTTTGGTTTGTAGATGTTAGAGGTTTCAGTCGAAGGTCGTGCGGAATATATTTCAAGTTCACGTGGTGTGAGGTTTGATGGCGATCGTAGCGGCAGTGATTGTGAGCCGTTTGTATTGTTCGGAAGGTCCCGCCGCGCCTGCCTTCTGGCTTCTGCTTCCTCTTTTAGCATCTTTTTGGCCACCTTCACGTGCTGTTGGAATTGCTTAGTCTCGTCTGCAGTGGCCTTTTGTGTGAGAATAGCTTGCATCAGTCTCATGAGTACGCCATTTTTGAGACTTTGCAGGTAGATTTCGTAGACAGCGTCCGCCAAGTCGGGCTTGCCACTCTCCACAGCACGCATCCGCGCCTCTTGAACGACGGCAGCGAGCTTGATGGGGTCGAAGCTACCTGGATCCGGAGGCTGAATTTTGGGTGGTGCCGCCATAGAGGAGGCGGGTTCACTACGACGCTTTGTGGCTCGAGACTTCCTACTGCGTTCCTTCTTCTTGCCATTCACCTTGGGCGCGTAGTCCGCATCGGCCTCATCATCGACGACTATTCGGGGCTGTGGAGACATGACGGCCTGAGTCTGTGCGGTTGTTGGTGTTGGTGGTGCTGGCGTGCCTTCCGGCGTCTCTTGAGCATCCAGACCTCCACCGGCAGCACTCCGTCCTAGCACTGACTTGCGAGCACCCTCTGCTTTCACTCTCGTCTTGACTCTCGCGTTTGGTGCTTCTCCAAGTGGCTGCATATGTTCCGCAACCCCGTAGTACGACACGCCGCCATGGTCGCGATAGCTGGGCTTGAGAGCCAACGCAGGCTCTGCCCACGCGCTGTCGGACATCTTCTCCTCCTTGATCTCCTTCGCAACGGACTCGTCTCGTTTTGCGGTGCTGCCGTTCGGGTCTCGGGAAGTGCTACGGTCGCGAAGTGTGCGTGCTCCGAGCATATTGTGTCGAAAGGAGCATGCGCCGCTGTACTTCTCCGTCAGCCGTTGCGTACCTCTCGAAGACAATCAAACATTACCAAGGGCGATGCAGCGCTTTATGTAGCGACTGTCTTGATTTTGAGGGCAGAGATCACGAATAGTCGCGTCGTCGTCTGGAGGTGTGATAGTCCTAGTGCAAGCCAACGAAGTTGCGGGAAGCCCTTCCTTTCACTCCGAAACGAAACTCGAGATCCCCCGAATCCGCAACGACTTCAGTACCACACTTCACACTTCAAGGTTCTCAGACGTTCTGCAGGATGAAGAGAGATTTGCCTTCCGTATTGCAGTCACAAACCAATACATTTTAGATAATTCGATTTGGCGGTAGTCGAGGTGCTCACACCTCAGTATCGCCACTCCACTTGTTTGCTTACTGTCACGGCAGCGGACTACTGGATGTCTCAGGCTTCACTTGACCCTCTCGTATCATCAAGCTACTTCATAATGCTATGGTATGCTTCGCCATGCTATGCTTTTGGCACTCTTCCGGAATAGTCATTTCTTCCGTTCGTGCTCGTCATCATCATCAGCCCCTGAATCGCTTGCCTGTTCGTGGTTCCACAGGAAACGGCATCGACATCAAAGGTACTGCTGCATAGGAGCCGCACTCAGTTCCAGCTCCAGAATACCTTCATCGGTCTGTCCGCACTCTCACTCGTCGTCAGAATCGTCGTCCGAGTCCTCATCCTCATCGTCCTCTTCCGGCTTCGCGACTGCTGCCTTCTTCGCGGGCTTCTTCTTCTTCTTCTTGTTCTTGGGTTTGGCACTGCTTGGCTTCGCAAGTGGCAGCTCCAGGATCTTGAGAATCTCCTCATCTGTGATCTTCTTGTCACTCTTCACCTTCTCCAGGTCTGTTGACGGTGGCGCAGCTAATCTCTGCAAACCGTTCTTTGTGATCGCTGGTCATAGTCAGTACTGGGCATTTACCTCAAACTGCAGATATACACATACCAATTGTGGTGTGGAGTCTGGCCACTGGCTCGCCGTCTGTTGAACCAAGGACCTCGTACTGCCGCACGACACCTCCACGCACGCACTCAACGATACCGATCTTGCCAGCACGCTCATCCTCCATCTGTCTCAAGCTGAATGGGAATGTGCCGAACCTCTTCTGGATCTCGGACAAGGTCGCTCTCGAGCTGGGACGCTTGAGGCCGTATGTAGTTGCCGTACGTCGGTGCAGCGTGGCACGGTTGGGCAGAGTCTTCACCTTTCCAGTACCAGTGCTGACACCGATCTCGACACCCCACACTTCTCCGACCTCCGGCAGACCTTCGCCCTTCGCACCGTCGCCTGGCGCAAGGATGATCTTCTTCTTGCTCTCAATATCGTTGCGGTCGAACAGCCAGCAGGTCGTGTTCTCCACCAAGTTGCACTCGTAGGATTTGGCAACCTTCTCCAACAGCTGCGAGATCTTCGACTGTGTGTAAGGGCGGACTCCACGAGCTTTCTTCTGCTCCTCCTCGCTTCCAGTAGTAAGCAGGCCCGGCGGCAACATCAGACGCAACATCAGCTCGTTGGCCCAATGCGTTGCCAGAATGAGATCCGCCGCGCGACCTGAGACCGTAACTTCGCCATCTGACTTTGGTTTTGCCAGTACTGTATCACAGACCACAGTGCCGAACCCATCTATCTGTGCTCCAAGCTGGATCTTGACTGGCTCGTTCGCTTTGAGCGTGACTGCTGCCTCTTCTGCATCGGATACTAGGGGAGTGTAGGGCGTGACGAAGGTGCTTGGAGAGATGGTGCAAGGGTTGGAGATGCCTTTCGAGATCTTCTTGCCCTTGTAGACCTTGGCGATCTCATCTTCGAGGAGCTTGTCGCCGCGCTGGCAGACTTCGAGAATTGTGGCACCTTCCACGCACCATGCTGCAGTACTGTTAGCAGGGTATTGAGTTTGCTGGGGAACTTGCTTACTAGATACGGTCTCGAGCACTTTCTGTGAGATCTGTGCAGCGGTCTTGTACTTGGTGAGGACATCTGGGTTCGACAGAGAATAGTCTGCGGTTTGTTGTTGTTAGCTGATGAAAACAACTTCGGAGCCGGTGTACGTACCGACGGGGGCGTTGTCTTCCGCCATTGTGGGTAGTGATTGGCGTCGATTTGTGCTGTGTTATGTCGTCCTCGAGTACCTGGCACGCTCGTGGTAAGGTAATGGTTTGAGTTCGTGTCGAGGGGAGCTTTTCGCACAGTGCGGATGGTGGGGCAGGAATGCAGGAATGAGATGGAGTCACTTCATCTGCTCTGATGAGTCCGAGCACGATACAACAACTGATTGCATCTGGGGGTAGTATCCAACAAGACACGGTCAGTGGATCTACCAAGGTACCTTAGTCGGTCTTACCTTGCACATAACAACAGTTGCGGCTAGATCACGATCTTCTTTCCCACTGTTTGAGCGTGTAAACCAGACAGTCTGCTCCATGATGACATGAAACGGCAGTCGCAAACGTGGGAGGCCTTTAGCTGATGTTACACAATATCATACTGATCACCTGCTTCAGGGTATGTAAAGCAAATATTCAGCAGCCTCGAAGTCGTGCTGACTACAACATGATCAAGGTCAAGGTGGTGCTTAGGCAGCGCCTTCAAGAATTATCTAGCAATTCGCCCTGTTCTTCTACAAACCAACTGTGATCACGCCTCACTGCTGATCCAACAGTCTTCACATGTCGTATCTGAAGGTCATATGAGGAAGGAGCGCACGTCAAGGGGTTTTGGATCAGAGACAAGGTTCGTGCCGTCCCTTCCGCACAGAGTTGGCGTGCTTCAGTATACCCGCCGAGGCGAGGCATACTTCACTTCGAAGATATATTCGTTCACTTGCACATCCTCCAAACCTCATGACGCCTTCTCTTTCACAATCCAGAACTGTCTGGACTCTTCCACCTGGCCGTCCATCTTCCTCCAGAACCCTTCCGCAAACCTAAGAAACTGGACCGGTTATCTCGCTCATGCTCGACTGCTTCCTCCCGTCGTTGAGAGAGGACAAATAACTAACATTTGATATCAGTAGTAAATGTGCGTGGTCACTGCTTTCAACATTGCCTCAACAGCCAGCCAGCCAGCCGCACAATGCCATATTGACAATTTCATTTGTTGTTACAACCGACCATCATTGTGCTAATACGCTACAATGCAGGAGCATCCGAGAATCCGCTTCCGGGGCCGATCGACGCCGCCAACTCACAGGCACAAAAACCCAATACCTTGCAGAAGCAAGAGTGAACCGCCACCTATGGCTTGCATCGACGAAGCTCCCACGAACGAAGATGGGTCGGCTACAGCATCACAAGGTTCTCAAACTTCGTAAGCTGCTATCAGCCCGAAGACTCGTACTGACTTGAACAAATCTGCAGCCACGTCGTCAACGGCAGCATCATCGGATACTCTCCAGCATCAGTGGAACGCCAACTTCATTCCGCCGCCAGTACCGAACTCGGCTGACGGGCTTGTACCTAAGTATGAATCGCCAGAGGATATAATTCGTCGCGTCAGTTCTGCTCCTGATCCAGTTCATGACGATGCCTTGTCATTCGACCCTCGCGCAACCTTTCCTACGCTGCCATTGAGTGGTAACGTCATCAGCGCCACGTTCTGCGTCCCTTACAAGATCAGATATGGGCCCAATGGCCGATGGGTATGTATCCGCCGTACTATCGCAACAAAGACTTCTGCTTATATAACAACAGGAGCTCAAGCCTCGCCCAGGAACATCAGCACTCTTCGACTCGTTCTCATACCTGGCATCACCAGATTCACCGTGGAAGCATACTCTGGTCGGCTGGACCGGAGAAATCGACCGTCTACCAGATCCGAACTCTGGAACGTGGCAGCCAGACGGAACCATGACCGTGCTCCCGCTGAACAAGGCCTCGGCCCCAATACCACTGAACAAGAGCATCAAGCCAATGCAGTTGAACGAAGTTACCGAAGTCCGTATACCTATGGAGTCTCAAAGGTCGTTAGAGAAGATGCTTGAAGAGGATCACGGTGGCTGTGTGGAGCCTGTCTGGCTTCCCGACGCTCACGACGATGATGGCACGATCCTGTTGCGAGACCAACACAAATGGAGGCGCTACGGAGAACATGAACTGTTCACGCTCTTCCACTACAAGCAGAATGAACCATCAGATGGCCGTGCAGCGAAGAAGGCATACGAGGACTACGAGAAGATGAACAAGGCATTTGCTGACGCTATCTTGGCCGTCTATCGTCCAGGAGACGTCGTCTTAGTTCATGATTACCACCTACTTCTCCTACCGAAGCTTCTTCGCCAGCGAGTACCAGAGATGTGTATCGGATCTTTTCTGCACATCCCTTTTCCTAGTCACGAATACTATCGTTGCTTGACGAAGCGCAAGGAAATTCTGGAAGGCGTTCTTGGTTCCAACATGATTGGTTTCCAGGCATACAGCTACACTCGCCACTTTGCATCATGCTGCCATCGCATACTGGACACGGAAGCCAACCCAAATGGCGTGGACTACGCGGGCGTGCACTCACATATCGATGTATCTCCCATCGGGATCAATGCGACCGCAACTCTGCAGTCCGCGTTCGGCTCACCAGTCATTGAGCAGCACCTGAGAGAAATGCTCGAACAGTACAGAGACAAGATGATCATCATTGGCCGTGATAGATTGGACTCTATTCGCGGTGTTGTGCAGAAGCTTCAGGCTTTCGAAATCTTCCTCGAGCGGCACCCAGAATGGCACGGCAGAGTTGTGCTCATTCAAGTCACCAGTCCGACGAGCATTGAAGACAGAGACGACAAAGGCGACAAGACGGAGGCTAAGATCTCGGATCTCGTCTCAAGGATCAACGGTAACTTCGGAACCTTGAGCTTCAGTCCTGTGCATCATTTTCCTCAGTACTTGACCAAAGAAGAATACTTTGCGCTGCTACGGATGGCCGACCTCGGCCTGATCACGAGCGTGCGTGATGGCATGAATACGACCGCGCTGGAGTACATCCTCTGCCAGCGTGACCGTCACAGTCCTCTGATCATCTCGGAGTTCTCGGGCACAGCATACAGTTTGAGAGAGGCCATACACATCAATCCCTGGGACCTTAGTGGGGTCGCAGACGCGGTGCATAAGGCGCTCAAGATGTCCGACAAGAAGAAGAAAGCGAGGCATCAGTGGCTGTATGACTACGTGAAGAACAACACCATTCAGCACTGGACGAATGACTTTCTCAAGAAGCTCTTGATTAGCATGACTGCGTTCAACCAGAATCAGACTACGCCCCTGCTTGACCTCGACGCTCTCCGCGATCGATACCGCGCCTCCAAGCGACGCTTATTCATGCTCGATTACGATGGCACGCTCACTCCGATTGTCAAGGACCCGGATGCAGCTATACCCTCCGATCGAGTGATCCGCACGCTGAAGTCCCTCGCTTCCAATCCTAACAACGCTGTGTGGATCATCAGCGGCCGAGATCAGAATTTCTTGAATGAATGGATGGGCCACATCCCCTCCATCGGTCTGTCGGCAGAACACGGATCGTTCGTTCGCCCACCAGGTTCGACTGAATGGGAGAATCTCACGGCGAAGTTCGATATGAGCTGGCAGGACAAAGTTATCAGCATCTTCGACCAGTACGTTGCACGTACCGTGGGCAGCTTCGTCGAGCGGAAGAAGATCGCAGTTACGTGGCACTATCGTCGCGCAGATCCGGTCCAGGGAGTGTACAACGCGAGCAAGTGCCATGACCAGCTCAACAGTCTCGTTGTGCCTTACTACCCGGTGGAGGTCATGACAGGCAAAGCGAATTTGGAGGTGCGGCCGAGCTTCGTCAACAAGGGTGAGATCGCGAAGAGGTTGGTGGAGGAGTATGGGTCGAGCGTTGAAGTCGAGCCAGACTTTGTGCTGTGTCTTGGTGACGACATCACGGACGAAGGTATGTGATTCGCGTCTGACTAAGTCGAAAAAGTGCTTGCTAACGCGGGATCTGCCAGACATGTTCCGCTCGTTGCGTCAGTCCAAAGTCAACATTGACCACGTCTTCGCTGTCACTGTCGGTCCGAGCGAGAAGGAGACGCAGGCGCGCTGGCACCTCCAGACTCCCGAAGATGTCGTTTCGGCGATTGCAATGCTTAATAACTCTGCAGACCCCGACGACTTCGAGGAGGCTGGATCCAGTGGCGTTTTGGGCAAATCTGAGGTGGCTGGGTCGCGAAGTCGCTTGAGTTGATGTGCTACGGTGCTATGACAGCGCTGGAGTCATGCATGGCACGGGACTGGGAATGTGACAACAGTGCAACAAACACAGAACCAGATGCATATTCTAGGAACAGCATCGTCAGCAACCAGCATGGTGAGGAGTTCATGATGCATGAAGGAATACCCTAGCTTTGAGATACCTCAAGAAATATGGAGAGAGAAAATCGTTGCATTCACATCCCATGCTGAAGGACAGCGAGCAGTACCAATTCTGCTGCTGGCAGTTCTCAAAGGTCGTTGGACTCAGAAACTTACAGCAGCGAATGTGGTGGCGGAAGTCGGAAGACTGCTATTGCGCTGCTGGGATGAGCTACGTGCTCGCCGACAGTAGATAGATCGCGCTACTCTGCGGCCACTTTGTCGAGCGCTGCAAATATCATGTTTTATGGAGATGCCTCAGCTGTTGCTCGTTCCTACATAAATGTTGGTGCAGCACGTGGAGCCTCTACTTCAAAATGCGGCAACTCAGCAATCTTTCCCTGGATCACTTCGGCCCCATATTCTTCCATCTGCTTACGGCGCTCAAAGAGCACTTCATGGCATCTTCCAACAATTGGCTCGAGGATGGAACTCTGAGACCACGCTTCACCGCTGTCGAGTGCGGCAGCCACGTCCTGCATATCCTTCTTCAACGTCCTCTCCATAGCTGCCACCGTTTTCTGAATATGCTTGATAGCATTCGTCTTGCGTCCAAGATCGTTGATCGGGTTCGCGGGATCCTGAAGGCAGAGAAGGTAGGGCTGGTATAACCGCCGCTGACCCATCGCCCACTGACCTGCTCGAATTCCATCTCCCCGCTTTCGAGCAGCGTCGGTGTTGTTCTTGATGCCGGAGCCAAAAGGGTCGTGCTTCATGAAAAGCTTGGCGGGTGAGACAGATACGCCATGCTTGCTGGTGTCCAATTCGGTATAGAACTCCAGAAAGCGGATGAGTTGGTCCCCAGCCGTGATGGGTGGACTGCTGCCTCGCCGCTTGAGAGAAGCGACCAGCATCATGAATAAGCCGTAGGCACCTGTGCCACCACTGTAGACGTCGACGAGACCTCGCACGCCAAATGCTGTCTTGAGAAGGGCGTATAATGAGCGCAAATGTGGCAACTCTGCAAGGTACTGGGCCGTGACCGATTGCTGCGGCGTCGTGCTTGGTGCTGCGACAATCTGAATGTCGATGCCGCTGGCCTTGTGGCGAGCTGTGATAATGGGGTACTTTGCATCACGTCGTTCAACGGATTGAAATGCTTCGTTATGTACCATGACACCTTGAAGAACTCGTAGCAGCGAGGACAGAGCTCTTGGGTCTCCCTCCGAGTGTTCGTCGATGACTTTCCATGACATGCGGAAGTCAATGTCTGAGGTGGGCATTGCCAGGCCAGTTTGCTCTGATCCCTGGACTTCAATCTGTAGTTTTGACATCTCAAGCATCCGGTGGACGAATCCGAGCGTTTCGTCAATCACGGACTGCCGAGCAGCCGCTTCCGCTGGCGACAGGTCAATGTACCGGGCGAACTTGGCAATCTCCAGGTCCAACAATTCATGTGGAGTCGCGTGAGGGCTGTCCACGATCCAAGGCAGCGGCAAATGTTGGCGGTAGGGATCTCTTGGAGTATCAATGACCCGCGCCGAGTAGTCCAAGCTCGCTCTTGTGCTTTCGACGTCGATGTCTTGCTTCGGGGTCTGTGTGAGCCGCCAGGCAGTTGCCGCTACATGCTGCATGTTACTCTGCCATGTAAGAGAATTCGCGGGGCCTCCGCCAGTGAAGTCTCTCAGGATGAACTGTAGGTCGCCCGATTCCTTCTCCAAGTCGGCATCTTCAACTTCTGATTGTTGGGGCCGACTATGTCTGTCCGGTACCATTTCTGGAAGATCCTGTGTCGTTTCATCACCGGAGCGATCCAGTTTCAGGCTGTAGGAATTATCGTGAACATGCGTCGGTTTATGGACATTACGCGCATCTGGCGATTGAGGGCCATTCCGACCTGCAGCCTTAGCTCTTCTCGGTGTCTTTCCTCGTCCTCGTTCTCGCGTATTTTTCCTGGGCGTGTCTTCTGCATTGCTATACTTGCCGATCAAGGCCTCGTAGTTGGCGAAGGAGTTGCCAGATCCCAGTCGAAGGCCATGCGTGGCAGTATTGTCTGACTTGAACCGTCGCTCCTGCCTGCGGACAGTCGTGGAGTGTGTGGCCGGCGTCCGTTGTGTGGAAGGACGTTGTTGTGTGTCAACTTCTGGACTGTCCACGAGCCTGATCAGGGCTCTCGAGGTCCCCAGGAACGTGGTATAGAGCGCGACCGAACAGCTGTATGCATTTCGAGACTGACAGCGGCGGAGGAGAGCCCGAGAAGTGGGCATGAGGTTGGTGAAGGATTATTCCAGCTAACCATATGTAACAGCACGCGAACAGAGATGAGTTTAGGGGCGGCCTTGGCATTATGGTTTTCGATGCAGAACAGATGATATGAATATGACTCTCTCTACATTGGCACACTTTGCTCCACATTCCACATTGAATTTGCACGACGAGTCGTCTTGGTATCTCGAAATCATCTATACACATGACAAGGAAACGCTAAACCGCACGACATCACTTCGTAGGCTGGAACCGGGAAAATCTCCTCTGGCCATGCCTCCACAACATCTCCTCCATCTCAACTTCCGAAGCACTATGCTGGCGATCCGGTCGATGGCTGATCCTCCACTGGAATAGCTCGTACATCTGGTCGCAGGCGGCCCATAGCTCGAAAACTCCCATGACCATCCGACCTGGACAATAGTCCCTCAGAAGATCTTCGATTGCCGATTGAAAACCTTCTTCACTCTCTCGCTTGAACCTCCACTGCTCGAACCACTGCCAAAGCTGTTGCTTGACTTCACGCTCAAAGGTGATCCGTGGTACACATATTCTCCGTCCACGTATCGTGCCGTTGAGATGAATGTGGTCCGCTTGTCTCGTTTTGTGTAGCGCTGCTCGAGGCGGTAGAGCTCGACTTTGTTTCGTAGATTCTCCATGAAACCCATGGTGGTGGTACAGCAAGGTGGTTTATTGGTGCGGTTGGTTTGAGCGAAGTCGGATTGCGCACTTTGTCTGTCTTGCGAAGCCCTCGTGTGCTGCAGTTCAAAGATGCTGGACTGGTTGCCGTTCGGTATATATGTTCCGTCTCGAATCGAGTCGTATAACGCTCCTTGATGCTGCTTGCAATTGATTTTCCCGAGTACTGCTAGTGTTCGTAGAGAAGGTATGTCGTCCAATGCCGCTGCAGTAATATCAAGGTAAATGTCCAGAGACGACCGTGGGGCAAAATGCGATGTTGCATCTCTAGCAACGGGACCGTCTGTTTGAGAGACGCATTGATCCTGGCCCAGTCTTGACTAGCGACTAATAAGCGAGTCGTGAAGATTGCGCGATACGGCACGAGCGTAGGATCGTTGCGTTCGGAGCATGGCAGCCATATGCGGATGGGGAAGCGGAGGAGAAGAGGAATGGTTAACCGATGTGGTGACAAGCTGCAAAAGTGAATTCTCGCGCTTCGTGCACAATCAAATTGTTGTTCGAAGCAAAGTTGAGCTATCGTGCTTCCACTCCAGCCCACGCGAGCACAACGTGGATGTGGCTCCCTTCTAGAAGCCCTAGCTCAAAGTCTACCGCCGCGTGGGATTCGAGATCGACATTGTATTTTGCCTGCTGGAGAACGTGCACTTTCAACTCAAGACTCGATACCAAAGAGCAGCACAATGCAGGGGAAGCAGATCGGACTCAGAGCAAGAACAGGGAGTAGTCTTCAAGAATAATCTGGAACTTTGTTGTGACATTCAAACTTCTCGAGTATCGTGGGCGCTATATTTCGTGCAGTCCCCGGCGCTATGCAAAACCTCCACAAATCACCAACTACGCAGCAGTACCAGCCTCATCATCGCTCTCGCGCTCCATTTCCGCCGCAAGCATGGCTTCCAGATCATCATCCCCTTCGTCCTCCTCACCACCTCCACCACCCGGATCAGTTGGAGCAGCAGCTGGTGTCGAGCCATTTGACGACGGCACCACCATCTGCGTGAGACTGCTCGCCCTACTCAGCGCCTCCTTCTTACGCTTCTGCAGCTGGCTGTCCGACGCCTCTTCATTTACTTCCTCGCCCTGCTCACTCTCAGCATCGCGCTTCCGCTTCCGTGCGCTCGGCGGCGTCTTCAGACCAGCCGTGCTATCGCTCTTGACACTCTCGGCGTCGCTGTCGTCATCAGCGTCGGAGCCCATGAATGCGTCAAGCTCATCGTTGATGTCGGCCCAATAGTCAGGCTCCTCTTGCTCCGTCGGGCTGCTGTCGGCGCGGTCCATGCTAGGCATGAGCTTCTCCAAATCCTCCACATCCGTTGCGATGCTCAGGCCGTTAGGTGTTTTCGTTCCAGGGTCCGTTTCGTCCTCAGTGAGCGCAGCTTCTTCGTCAGATGAGGATAATTGGCCTTCATCCTTGCCTTCGAAGCTGTCGGGTAGTCTGGCGGAACCATTGATAGGCGCATCGGAGTGGATCCGGTAAGGACCTTCAGGTAGTTTGCGCCACTGGGTGAAGCAAGCAAACAGCCAACCTTGTGTGACAATCGAAATGCGGCCGCCTCTCTTCGCTGCTTGCCGAACTTTGGCTGTTCGGCGTTCTGGTGAAGCGATGACGTGTGAAGTGCGCTTGCTGATGTTCTCGCTGACTGTGGCGCCGAACGACTTAGCCCATATGGCGATGTCGTGCGAGTGAATGTCGACACCGAGCGGTACAACGCCCGAGAAAACGAGGTTGACACCTTGGAGTACACGCGCCTTCATGCTGGCCATCAGCACAGCCGCATCAGGAATGTGCTCGAACTCATCGACGGAGCGCTTCTTGCCATGTCCAGGCCGAAGTTCCGCGACACGTCCACCCTTTGCTCCAGCCTTGGCTTTCTGGTACTCATCGAAGTATACTTGATGGATGTTGCTGAGGTTCTGGCCAAGATACCCAAGCTCTGTGTCATCGTCTTGCAGCAAGTTCTGCCGGTACTTCGGATGTGGTAGCACTTCTTGCTCTGTCTCTGAACCGTTGTTCGCCAAAAGCTCCGCAGCAGCCTCAACAGCTGGTGATGCTCTGGCTTCCTCTTCCGCAGCGTCAAGGAATTTCTGCTTCTGCAAGAGCGGACGGTTCTCCAGCTGTTCGGTAATCTGCTCATCTTGCTCATCAATCTTCTCTTTCATGCTCCCCTCATCCTGGTTTCCAGCCATTGACACTAATCGGTCCACCGCAGACACGTCGCCGTTCGTGGTAGTTGCGGCCGGCGCTGTTGCTGCTACCTTCGGAGATGCATCTTGAGAAGAAGTGTCCGGGCTATCCGCAGTCGCTGCATGATCTGTATTCGCAGGCTTAGACGGCTTTGCTTCCAGCTCTGGCCTCTTAGGCAGGAAACTGCTGTTGATATCGCCTATGCCAACGAAGAAGTCATACGGACTGACTTTGATGAGATTCGGACTCCACTGCCACACATCACCGCGATCGTCGATAATAACGACCATCTTGGTGTCGACAGGAAAGAGTCGCTTGAGATTCTTTGCGGTCATGCTGCCGCTTTCGTCTCGAGACAAGATGCGCTGGCCAAAGAACTTTCTATCAGGATCAATAATCTTGACAATGTTCTCGGCGTAAGCGCGCGTGCCCATGGTGTAGATGTGCAATTCGTAGCACTCGGATACAAGCTCGAGAAAGCGCTGTAGTCCTGGTCGAAGCTTAATGTAGTACCAGCAGCCCTTAGCAACCGGTCCTTCGTCGATTAGTTGAAATTTGCGCACATCCTTGACTGCATCGTAGTTCGGATTCGATGGATCGTTCTGCCACTCTCCCACTGTCGGCTCGACCGTGGCGTGTATGATGGTCTGGTCGAGATCCACGACTAAGCTCAGCTTCTTAGTATCCAGCAGTCTACGCTTGGCTTCCTCGTCAGCTCTGCTGGCCTCCGCTTGAGAGACCAGTAGTTGTGTGTGTCCATGCACGGTGTTGACAGTCGCCCGATCGGTATTCTTCGCCGTGGAGTTGTATTGCACCGTGGTCATATCCTTGCCGCAATTGGCACATATCCCGCCAAACTGGATCTCATGCTTGCAAGCCTCCTCGATCTCCGCGACGTTCGTCCTGCCTTGCAATACCTGTCCTTTGCGAACATTGTAACTGGTGATGTTACCCTCCAGTTCACTCTCAAAGTCGGCATAGAAGCTCTTTATCCTCTCCACATCCTCTCTGCTGTCTGGATCCCACTCCGTCACCGTGCTCTTGTACTCGTACGTGAAGAGCGGCGCATTCTGTTCAATGTCGTCGCCAGGCTGGTGGAGTAGCTTGGTGACGGTGATAGGATACAGCAGGCTTTCTGGGGTGTTGAGGCGCATCGGGACGGAATGTTGATGTTGATCACATCATTGGGTGGTACGAAACGGCTGTGGCGCACTCTTATGATGTTGTCGCGTTGTGAGCTCGCCGCTACGGTCGCGCGAAGGAGACGGTCGCGGTGTTGACACCATTCGCATGTACCTTGCCAAACGCTGGTATGCTGCTGGAGGAGGTGGAACAGCTGGAAGCGGTCACTTTCGTCGAGAGCTTTACACGATGGAGTAGCTGGTATGAGTGGGTGGATCTGAATGTTGTGACACGTGTCTGCCGTAATCGCGTTCCAAAAGTGAGGTTGTGCTGTCCAATGGTTGTTTCGCTCTCTTTGTTTGCCTTCCAGAAAGGTGGGAGAGAGCTCCAGTTTATATAGTAGGCAAGCACAGCCGTGCTCTCGGGCCGATCCGCTCCACAAACCTTCTTTCAGGCCGCTGCATGCGAGCACACGAGTGTAGAAGAAACAACAACGAGAGCGGTTGGAAGGAATATGTGTTTAGGCCTTAATATCGCCATTTCATGAGGATTTACTTATCATGCCTTTCGTCTGCGCTCTAACAACAACTCCCCACTCGGCCCAGCCTTCTCCACGAAACCAGCTTCCCGACTGTGCACCTTCCTCCCTCGTAACCACGTCTCCTTCACCACACCCTTGAGCTTCTTCCCCTCATACGGAGAACACTTGTTTCTGAACAGCATCGTGTTCGGCTCCACCTCGAACTCCGCCTCATCATCGAACACAGCGACATCTCCGTCCATCCCGACCTTCAGCTCGCCCTTTTTATGCTCCAGCCCAACCTGCTTCGCAGTATTGACGCAACACCAGCGCTCGATGTTACGAAGCGTTGCTCTACCATCTAGTCCGCGCCGCATCGCTTCCGTCCAGAGGATGCTGAGACCCAGCCCGACCGAGGAGATGCCGCCCCAGGCTGAGAAGAAGTCGCCTTTACCTGCGTCTGAGGCGCATCTGGCGTTTAGCCCGCCTTCTGAGCCTGGGACGTGAGATGGGAGGAGCTTAAGGTTGGGAGTGCAGGGCGAGTGGTCGGAGACGACGGTCTTGATTATGCTGTCCGTCTCCAACATCTCATCCCACAGCCCGTCCTGGTTCGACTGGCCGCGAATCGGTGGGCAGCATTTATGTCTCGTGTCGCCTGCTTTGATCGATTCGGCTGCTAGACTGAGGTAGTGGAAGCAGGTCTCTGCTGTGATTTTGACTCCTGATTGCCGGGCCTGGTGAAGCATGGGAATAGCTTCCACGGCAGAGAGATGCACAATGTGTAGTGGTAGTTTCGGGGCCAGATAGGCAAGACTGAGAATCTCCAGTATTGCGTACAGCTCGAACGAGCTGGGTCGGGAATCAAGGAAAGTCTGGTATTCATCCAACGGACCGGTGGGCGCTAGCGGTGGCAACGACCACTGCACGTCGTCTCCCACGGATGCTGTGACTGGCGGGATCATTTCAGCGTGGAACATGACAGTCGTAGGCTCATCAGCCAGTTCTGCGAACACCTTCGCGATGTCTGTGGACGACACAGCAGGGAACTCCTCGACACCACTATCAATCAAGAACCCCTTGAAACCTCTGACACCCGCTTGTACCAGCGGCTTCAGCTCCGCAGCGTTGCCGGGTATGATGCCACCATAGAAACCTACATCAACCCAACACTTGCCCTGTGCTGCCGCGACCTTCTCTTTCAGCCCGGCAACAGTTGTGGTCGGAGGTATAGCATTTAGCGGCATGTCCACCACCGTAGTGACGCCTCCAAAAGCTGCCGCTCTTGTGCCTGTCCAGAAGCCTTCCCATTCTGTTCTTCCAGGCTCATTGAGGTGTACGTGGGCATCTACGAGGCCAGGGAGCAGGACGTGCGGGCTGTAGTCTTTGTACGGTGTCCCTGGCGGGAAGGATGACTCCGGTAGGACGGAGTGCCATATTGTGATGATCTTGCCAGTTGTAAGGGAGATCACAATGGTTGCTGAGGTATATCTGTTCTCAATAATGGCTCTTGATGAGGCCAGAACTGTGATATCTGAAGGCCGCGGGTCGTCGAGCGAGCGTACGCCATCCTCGATCGAATGCGGAGTCGTCGTTCCTGTTGCAAAGGGCGCCATTGTAGGAGTGAAAGTCTATGGGCGTGAGTTGTCAAAAGCAAGGAACTCGGACAAAGGAATCAACGAGCTGACATATGAAAGAAACGACGACCACGCTCCCACTGGGCGTATACTTATCTGGGGGTGTACACGGGGTGCATAAGATCAACCGTAGCCATTGTGGAGCGGTCGCAGGTGCTGAGTATGCTCGTCAACTCTGCTGGACGAGAACGAGCTGGCCGGTCGAGGCTTGTCGGTGACGGCGAGTTGCGCCATCATGCGTGTGGGCTCATCCGAGAGCAACGGTTCGCTGAGCCAGAGAAGACGACAAGGCCGAGGAGTTTTGATCGAGTCACTGATTGTGAGCTTATCGCCCGGCGCATCTGCGTTGGGATTGTGGGTGAGGTCGCTGATAAAGATGGCCCGTGTTGCCGGCGCCGGCTCCACAAGTTGGCTATCTGAATGCACGTGAACAACTTCCCTCTCTTTGCGCGACAATCACAGAGACAGCACCAAGTTGGCCCGCCTGAATACCTCTACCATCTCACAGCTCATCATTGCAATCATCGAACAGCGCAATGGTTATTTGCCCGACAACAGATGGAACCACGTGCGACGGTGATTCGTGTCCGACTAGCATAAAGGCTAAGTTAATTCTCTTATGAACGATTACTCGATCAAAACTCACGTATTTGGAAAATCGAGAAACGATTGCTCGATAGAAACTCGACTGTTACAAGGTGGATTGAAATTGGCGGAGCTCGCCGCAGTGATGCGGGGACGTCTTCTTTCATTGTCGTCATGTCTCATCGCAGCAATGCCTTCAGCTATCTCGACATTTCCTCGTAAGTAAATCGCTGTTGGGGTATCATGCAATACAGTCGCAAAGGACTGCAGAATCAGCAAAGTGCGGCCATCTTAGTGTACACCATCTCCGACCGGAGTTCAGAGTTGCAGCAAAATCTCGTTCCCACGCCACCTCAAACGCAATGCCTCCCTTCTCCAGACACGCATCAGAACATCCACGAGCTGTCAGCTACGACCTTTCGTTTCACAGAACGATTGACAGGGCCTTCTTGCTTCGGTTTGGCATACTGGCCTAGCAGCTCTTTGCTGGAGTACACACTGGCCCGGAGCTTGTAGTCGTTACCAGACTTGATGTCGAGGTACGTGTACGCATCACATTTATAGTACAGCGGCTTGCCATCTGCTGCGCAGAGGCCGAGGTCGATGAGCTCCTTGAGAACCCTCCGCACGTCATCACCGTCGGTGAAATCGTATGTGTACACACATATGAGGTTGAGGGGTTCCAAAGGATTGGGCGTCGCAGCCTTCGAGGTGGGTCCGAGCTTGCTTTCCGTGGTGGCCTCTGCCACGACTCGCCAGTAGCGAGGATAATCCTCGTCGGAAGGAAAGATCATCCACTTGCCGCACGTTGTGCTTGTCTTCTTAGCCAGAGTAAGAAGATCGTTCTCGAGTTGATCGCGATACGGGCCAAGCCTTCGTGTGATGGTGCCTACCGGGGTATCGGGACTGGCCTTCTCCATTTTGGCTCTCAGAGCCGAGTGCGCTTCGAGCAGCGGTATGCCACCCTCCACGAAGGCATTGATATCGGTATTGAGTTCGCGCTGTTGCCATTCGGGCTTCCATATCGGGTTCCCCACCCACAGCCAAGGACCTATCGTATATCACGTTAGTAGAGCTTGGATGAGCAGAATGAGTAGCGGGACGGTGGGCATGCAGAGACCCGCAGTCCGTGTAGAACAGAGCGTCGTATCTTGAGCGCGTGGCATAACAATTGCTTAGCGTGAACAGAGAAGAGTTCACATACCTAGATCGGCGGTCGAAGGGTCATTGACAGGAGCCCGTCTCATGAAGTCGGCGATCGTTTCATGCTGCTGCCACCCTGAGGGATTGTTCATGAATCGATCCTTCTGAGGTATGTTGGCGGGCTCATCGTTCGTGGTCTTCACTCTCGGGGCCGGTGTGGCCGCGTCCTGAAGCATGTTCCGACGGCCAACGAGTTGTTTTATATCGAAAGGTTCTTTGGCCTTACGAACGGCTGCAGGAGTGGAGACAGCTGTCACCTTGAGCTCCCCGCTTGACTTCTTCTCGAGCTTTTTGCGCAGCGCTTCATGCCCTGAAAACCTTAGTGGAAGCACTTTGAGAGGCTGTAGCGTATGAAATACCGTAGAAGTCTGATTCATCGCTAACCCAGCCTGCACCATCAACGAGATGCAAGCCGTCCATATTCGCCGACAAACTACTGCTCGATCCGCCTCGTTTGTCGTGGTGTCACATCGTTCGGAAGGAAGTGGTCCGCGAGGTGAAGTAGATGTGTAGATGGTTGCTAAATGCCAGGAGCTGTGCAGCCTCAGGCAGCCATGGCAAAACGCGCCAAGAAGCTGCAACGCGACACGCGTAGATGAGGCAGAAGCGAACTGCATGTGTTCTGACTGACTTCACATTAACTGCTATCTCGCCAAACAAGAAAACAAACGGAAGTCAAGATGCCTCACGCAGTGTCACCATCAGCAGAGAACAGCTCACCACCTCAAGCAGAGGATGATTTCCTCCCTGATGCACCGCCAGCCCAAGGAGACGACGATTCATCGCAGGTCGGCGGACAGGATGACGAACTACAAGACACCACAGCGCCCCAACTAGCAAATAGCGGCCCTTCCGCACGACTAGAAGACATGTTCGACGATGACGATGACGAAGGCGACGAATTCTCTTCCAGCGCTCAAACCAAACCACGGGACAGCTCTCAACCTCAACCTGGACCACAAGCCGCACCAAAGGCACAGTTCTCAGAACCTGATACACTACGACAGTTCTATCAACGACTGTTTCCATTTCGGCCACTGTTCCAATGGCTGAACCATTCCCCAACCCCCCAGCCCGATTTCCAGAACCGTGAATTCGCGTTCGTGCTTCCCAACGATGCATATATTCGTTACCAGTCGTTCGCCAGCGCAGACCTCTTCCGCAAACAATGCCTGCAAATGACGCCGACTCGCTTCGAGATCGGGCCCCAGTACAGCATCAATCCACGAGACAGGAAAACGGCGCGAAAAGCGAGCAGTTTCCGTCCAGTCATGAAGGAGCTGGTCTTCGATATCGACATGACGGACTACGACCCCATCCGTACCTGTTGCTCTGGAGCAGCAATCTGCCACAAATGCTGGAGTTTCATCGTCATGGCCATCAAAGTTGTTGATGCCGCACTGCGCGAGGACTTCGGCTTCCAGCACATCCTGTGGGTGTACTCTGGTCGAAGAGGTGCTCACGCCTGGATCAGCGACAAGCGTGCGAGAGAAATGGACGATGCCAAACGGAGAGCTGTCGCGAACTACCTGGAACTAGTACGAGGAGGCGAGCACGGCAAGAAGGGTCTTAGCATACGGCGGCCGTTGCATCCTCATATCGACCGCAGCCTTAAGCTTCTAAACCCGTATTTCCAGAACGAAGTACTGGCCGACCAAGATCCGTGGGAGTCATCCAAGCAGGCCGAGAAACTTCTCCAGCTGTTGCCCGATCGAACACTCACAGCAGCTCTGCAGAAGAAGTGGGACAGCACCCCAGATCGCACTTCCAACCAAAAGTGGGCGGACATCGACTCCGTGGCCGAGGCTGGCAACCTGTCGACCCTGTCGGCGAAGCAGCTGGTCGAAGTCAAGCAGGACATCCGACTGGAATACACATACCCGCGTCTCGATGCTGAGGTCTCGAAGAAGCTGAACCATTTGCTCAAATCTCCATTTGTTGTCCACCCTGGCACCGGCAGAGTATGTGTGCCGATCGACGTACGGAGGCTGGAAGAGTTCGACCCTTTCAAGGTCCCAACTGTAACAGAGCTTTTGCGCGAGATCGACGAGTGGTACGAAAGGAATCGAGGGCTCGATGAGACCGAGAGGGCGAAGGTGGAGGATTGGCAGAAGACTGGATTGAAGCCGTATGTAGAGTACTTCAGAGGGTATGTGGCTGGTCTGCTGAAGGAGGAAAGTAGAGGGAAGCGTGAACGGGATGAAGAGGGTGGTGCTGAAAGCATGGAGTTCTGAAAACCCACAGAAATATCTGCTCTACTTACGAGCTACAAGCAAAACATCGCTTTTCGCTTCCGAACCTTCAGCTTGGCCATTTCTCTGTGTCTGACACGAGCTTTCCCAGAGTTCCGCTTCAGACAACAAGAGACATCAGTAGGGTGATGAAACACCCCGTCATGATGCACGCGCACATCATTGTTGTTCTCGTCATGGTGATGGTACGTCGCCGGATTCATTTCTCATCTCAACGCGCTTCCAGGCGGCCTGCATGATATACGCATGTGGCAATGAGTAGCCCTCTCGCGTATGAAAGCTCGGAGGCGGCCATCCCAGCGAGATCATCCTTGGGGTGAAAATCGTCTCGGAATCCAGCGTGGTCACGATGACGTTCGCGCAAGGTTGGGAGTCATCTCAAAAATCCACCGTGCAACGTGAGCAACTTCATTGAGAGCAGATCGCCGCTTCCCCTCCATTTCTGACGCTACGAGTATCCACGTACTTGAAGTGGTCAAATCACCAGGTCTGCATCCATGGGGGTCCGAGTGACCCGCGTTCGGTTGGCTGAAAACGACTGAAGTATGGCCGTACGCTGGTACAGCCGTTGCTCGTCACCAAGGGGTCATATTATCGTCAGTTCAAAGACTGCGCAAGCCGGTTGCTTCACTGTTCCCTCCGAATACGAAATGATCTCCAATAGACTCTCCGCTCATAGAGAACGTCCAACTTCCAGCCGCACAGCGCATTAAATAGTCTCCATAGCACGGGCCGTGACTGTTTCGAGGCTTGTCAAGGTTCCTGCGTTCAATTCCGACCTCGGGGAGGTGCCGCTGGGTGCCCGCCACTGCTTGTTGGCCTGGATGTTTGTCCCTACTACGGCATCTGATCGCTGGAGCGTCTTTGTGGGTCGTAGAACTGATGCCCCTGCTGCGTCACAGCAGGCATCTGTTGACCCGCAATGCCGCCTTGACCTTGCCAAGGCATTGCGACCTGTCCGTCTTGTTCTGGCGGTGCGAATCGTGGATTAGGCGCCAAAGAATGATAGTAAGGCTCAGGTGGATCGTGCGCTTCCGTCGGATAGGCTCGTGGATCGTCTCGATAGGATTCTGAGGATAGGGACAAGGTACGGCTGCCGGGGTCTCCCCAAGGGGCCCAGACACCCGGCTCTGTCATAGGACTGCTGGTCCATTGTGATTGCGGCTGCGCGTGCGAGAAGGATGAGCCGTCGTGAAGACTGTTCGAGCCCGCTGGTATTTCGAGCAGCTCATCGATGGATGAACCCATGCGAAGTCTCGCAAGTATCGACGTAGCATCTTGATCTGAGCCGTGCTGGAGAGCATTGAACAAGCTCACTAGCTTGCCATGTTCTGATGTCCTCGAGTCGAGTTGCTGCTGAAGGTTCTGCATTCTTGTCAAACCCTCCTGAGCAACGTCGTACACGCATTCGGCGCCTTGTTTCTCGCACCGCTCGCAAACTGGGCGCTTGCCATCGCATTTAGACTTCTTGCTCCGGCACCTCGTACCTAAGAAGGATCAGCAAAGTGTCTCCTAGCTGCGACCGAGCTCGAAAGATCTCAAAGCGTCGCGTGCTACTCGATGCTATCTGGGAGAGCATTATTTTTCAAGACTTTTCGTGATTTTGACGTACAAGCATTCTGTGTCAGAAATGATCGCTTAGCCCTCTTCGGTCGCTCTTGCGCGTCCTCCTCGCGGCCGAAATTGTTCCCTGAAGTCGCGCTCGGCGCGGCTTCTTCGGGCGGAGGGTAGCTGCTTTTATCCTGCGCATCTCCCATGACGGCGATCGGGGCGGGATTGAGATCTGCGACAAGACGGCCTGTTAGACAACATCCCGCCGTGGCGTTGTAGAGGATAGTAATTCGAGCAGGGTCAGAAGTTGAAGAGGGGGGAAGGCAGCACGGAAATAATTCAAGTAGGTACAACCCACCACCGCCACCTTGACGGCGTTCGTTGCCGTGTCCGCGAGCTTCTGCAGGACAACTCTTACCTTTGTAGCCCACTCGGAGCGGGCTAAAATTCGTCGTATACCTCGCAAGCAATTCGATAAGTCGTCTTTTGACCTGCAAAACTTCGTGCATTTGAGTTGGCCAGGAGAGAAGCAGATATATAACAGATGCGGATGCTTTCGTGAGTCTTGAACAAAGCTTGCCATGCTGGCGGTCTGCTAATTTTGTCATTGTGACCTCACACTTCACGATTGCTGTGTGCGACATGGACATGTGCATGTGCATATGCCTTCAACGTACAAGGGCCTCGAACACGGTCTGAGGCCCTGTCCTCGATATGCGAGATCGGCGTGCTCCTGTGAGATGTTCCGAGATATGGTTGCCTCGTCCTTGTTGTTTCTGTATGCCGTCAAAGTAAGTATTTGTGGGCTGTCGGAAACGCAGGGTCATGTTAAAGGCCCTGGCGAGGCCGTCTCGCCGATAATAGAACTCGCTGCACCTTCCCAATCGCCGAATCCTCTCCGCATTCACTCGAAGCTCCGGAGCTGAGCCCGGTGAAAAATTGCAGACAGATCATAAAAAGGTATTCAGGGTGTGTGCTTCCACCAGCAACGAGATGCGCACCGAGAGTCCCAGTTCGCAACGATGTCGATGGCTCGACTAAACTCGTGTGGTCCCGAGAAGAGTGCGCTGGGCCGTCTGAGACAGCCGGCTACCATGGCTTTCAAGAGAAGGATCCCTTTGGTAGGACAAGACAGAAGGCCTGCCATCAAGCCGAGCAAACCTGGCTCGTAGATGAAGGGTGCTCAACAAAGGGTGCTCAATAAAGGCCGTTCGAGTCCGTTGCTGTATGCAACAGGAATGTCTCTTCAATGGCCCGGGATCTTGACCAAGTCGAGATGCCGCCGCAGGCGTTGATGCGGCTGCATCATATCGCGGTCTCAAGAGGCCATGCTACGGATCCGCTCAGAAATCAGATGACATGGCGGACGCCTTGTCAAAGCGTCATTCCCTCGGTGCTCTGGGTTCTGGCCTGTCGTGGCAGCGGTACGGAGCTTCACCATGATGGGTCGCCTATCAAGCTCGATCGATGCGATCGCCTTCTGCTTTGCTCAGTCTCGCAAGCATAGTGCTACTGCCACGACCGAGTCCCGCGATCTCTCAAGAGTCTGTCGCGCCAAAGATGTCGAATCGTACCCCGCCGTCGAAGAATAAAAGATGCGTCTGCGAGAGCCCGAAGCGGACAATTAGCGCATATTCTGTGGAGAATTTGAACTTGTAAGATCGTGTAAGAACACCTTCGGCCATGGTTGAAGATCAAGGGCAGAACCAAGTCGTATATCACCCATCGCCAGATGCCTCTTTCCAGGATGTCGCGAAGGTGAGTCGGATCTCACATTCCAGCAGTCAAACACCTGGACGAAGCTGTCTGGCATCTTGTCGATCGAGGGCTGCTGGCAAGATTGAGGTCCACGTGTTGAAGATAGTCCGCGTACCGCATGCTCTTCACCGTCAAGACAGGGACGTCATGAGATGAGACTCGCCGCTTCACACGCTTCCTGCTCTTGTCCGAAAGTTGCTGTTACTGAAGAAACATCGACTCTGTTCTATACATCCGTGACGCCCGGTGGCACAGAAGTCCGAGTCGGTACGGGCTTGACGTCCGTTCGTCGTCGGAAGAGACGGGATTGCTGGCTTTGCGTTGAGATCGGAGTAACGCTCGTGGCGACTATTGTAAAGACACTCGCTCGTCGTCGTCGTACCCTCCCCCCTGCACATAGATGGCTTGATAAGCCGCGCAATCTTAGACTCCGGCGTAGAGACGACCGCGTCAATTCTGCTGGTGGCAGTTGGGGTAGCGTGGGTAGCCATTGAGCTTTGCATGCAACAGGCGCTGTAGCGCTCGGCATGGTAGGAAGATGCGGGTAATGCTTTTGTGTGAGCTCCAAGACCCATGACGGCGTATGGTCGACGTCTTCAGGGCTGTGCTGTACGTTGGTTGTTGAAAAGAATGAAGTCGCCGTCAACAGTCCAAAGTGCAACGGAGCTTTTACCGCTCCCCCGTGGGCCCTTCTGTAGCGCCCCGCTGTATAGTATGTATGTAAGGTACCTCGGACGCCTTGCGATGTTTGGCGATATACTCCCTCTGAGCCATCTTGATGCATTTTTGCCGTATGTAGCGAAGAAAGGGAGTAGGCCTGTATGGATGCCCGACCGCATGAGGCGTACACCATGAGAGGAGATGCTGCCAATGTCGCGTCGGTTCTCAACAATTGAACCAAATTGACAGTGAAGTATGGGTCTTATAGAGTGTCCCGCCGCTCGGAGCAACATCCGTCGTTGCGCCTTCCCTGTCTGTGGGTCCGTGATGTCCAGGTCGTACGTGATCGTTACGCAGGTGTGTATTTCGCTACACGGCGATACCCTAGAACTCTCGCAAGACGGATTACAGCATGACTGTCTAATTATAAACCAGGAAGACAGCAGGCTTTTGTGAAGTAGAGTCGTATTCTAACAGATACATAAGCAGACCTGACAGTTTTCGCACGCCTACGCCATGCTGTTGGAGTATAACACATGCCGCTTCCATTGACCCAATTTGCTCTCCCCAATCATCCACTGTCTACTTCGCAGGCTTCGGCCTCTCGGACTGCCCCGTTTGGCTGATGTTGAGGCCCAGACCTTGAGTATCGAGGTAGACCTTGTTGTTGCTCGACTGCAAGATGCTGGCGATGTTCTTCGCATTGTCGAACTCCCTCAGATCGACGTATGATCTGCTCTTCTTGATCGCGTCACCGACCAGCTCGGCAGAACGAGCCTCACCCTGTGCGCGGACGACTGTGGCTTGCTTCTCCTGCCGCGCCTTGTCGACCACGAATGCGGCGCGCTGGGCTTCTTGCTGAGCGACTTGCTTTGCTTCGACTGCTGCTGTGAACTCGGGGGAGAAGGCAAGGTGCTAATATACGGTCAGCCATGCGCGCTTGTGTATACAAGGCTTGCGCACCACAACTCACAGTAATCGATACATCGTCGAGAAGGATGTTGAACCGCGCCGCCCTCTTAACAAGGTTGTCCCGAACCAGCCTGCTCACATTCTCACGCTGCGTGATCAACTGGCTTGCGTTGAACTGCGCGACCACACTCTTCAACACCTCGTTCACGATACTGGGCAATATTCTTTCATCGTAGTCCGTGCCGAGTGTCCGATATATCTGCGGCAACGCATCGATTCGAGGTCGCGAGAGCACACGGCAGGTGATGTTGACCATCTGCAAATCCTTTGTGCCGGTGAGGGAGGCGACGTTGCGTGGTTTCGCACGGACGTCGTAGGTGATGGCGGTTTCGAACCATGGGAGGCGCAGATGGGTGCCTTCGTTGAAGATCTCCTTGCCAACACCTCCAATGCGGGTGTACTTGATTGCGCGATGACCTCCGTCCACTGCTTGATGTTAGACTCATACCAGATGAGCGAGCATTTCTGGAGGTATACCGTTGAAGAGTGCATTGTTGAATACCCAGACCGTGCCACCCAGCAACAGTAGCCCTGCTATCCCTCCTAGCGCTCCTCGGGGGCCCGGCGCACCGCCACCTGCTCCTCCTCCGAATCTGTATCCTCGTTCAGCTATTGCCATCTCGCGCTCTTACAATTGCCTCCAAACGTACCTCTGCCCTTGCTGCTGCGCCCGTTGCAGGCCCTTCTGCAGGTTCTCCCACATCTGTCGCGGATCTGCCATCTCGTCTGCTGTTTCCGCTGCTATTCGATCGTACAGCAGAGATGGCCTTGTCAAGGGGTCGTTGGTAGATGTCTCGATGTTTCCATCGATGAGCCGGACTTCCTGGAGGTCCTACACGCTAGCTCGAGCTTGGGCCCAGAACGTATTCCATGGCCACCTGGTCACATATTCGACAACGACCATGGAGAACTTTGCACTTCATGCTCAACACGCTGGCTCGATCAATCACATCCATACCATCAACTTCAATTCTTCCCTCGTCGATGCGCTGAAAGAGGTGCGACTTGTTGCCACGATCGTGGTAGGCGGTTGGATTACGGTCACAGCCATCCGTGCTTTACGGGGCAGCTTTACGAGAAACGACCCACGAACGACTTGATGACGAGGACTTGATAATTCAGAGTATCCATTGAAGGATACAGCATACAGTCGCTCCCGAGTACGATTCGCATACAACGAACATGCGCCCCTCGTTCCTTTCACAGCCCCTTCTATGGCTCCTTCTCGCAGCGACGACTTCCGGGCAGCAAGTGAACGAAGAGCTATCATTCGGTTTCAGACAGCCCATATCACAGAATGGAAGGGGCATGCCAGGTTGGTCGGCGACCTCTAGCAACCATCATATACAATTCCTGTCGGATCGGGTTGTCCTTACACCTCCAGTCCCTGGCAATGCAAGAGGCGCGCTGTGGACAGACAAGCCCATCAACAGCGACACCTGGAGCGCGGAGGTGTCATTCCGTGCTTCGGGACAGGATTCGGGAAGTGGCAACCTCCAGTTCTGGTTCGCAAAGGACAAGAACGCAATCAACGTGGACAGCGTCTACACCACTGGACCATTTGACGGATTGGCGCTTGTCATTGACCAGTACGGTGGACACGGTGGTGGGATCAGAGGTTTCCTGAATGACGGGAACCAGAACTTCCGCGCACACCCTTCGCTTGAGTCTCTGGCTTTCGGCCATTGCGAATACAGCTACCGAAACCTTGGCCGGCCTAGCACCTTAAAGGTTACAAACCAGAATGGTCTCCGGGTGTCGATTGACGACCGGGAGTGCTTCAACAGCGAGCAGATCGTGCTCCCTTCTGGCTATTACTTTGGTGTAACTGCCGCGACGGCCGATCAACCCGACAGCTTCGAGATTTATAGATTTATTGTGAGCTCCGTGGCCTCGGGCGGTCAGCAGCAAGGGCAACAGCAGCAAGTGCTCAAAGGCGTCAAAGGCGGCCCACCGCAACTAGAGCGTCTCGACCGTTTCCCAGGGGCACCGGAAGCAGTTCCCGATAGAATGGCAGATGATATCAAGAGCCAGCAAGAGCAGTTTGCAGACCTGCACAATCGTCTCCAGGGTCTCACACACCAAGTCGCGAACGTCTTCGGCGAATTCGAGCAATTGGGCCGCAAATTGGAGGAGAGACATACCCAGCTCTTGAGCAGCATGCCGGGCGGCTTTCCATCGGACAAGATTGACAGCCTGGGGCGCCGGATGGAGAACCTGGAGAAGACGTTAGAGCAGGTCAGGCGGGACGTTGAGGGGAAGGATTATAGAGAGCATCTGAATCAGCTGAACGTTGCAATCGAGAGCGTGAAAGGAGGGATCACTGATAGCCTGGATCCGGAGAATATCGGCAGGAGTGAGTTTCACGTCTCCTGAATAACCTTGAAGTTTGCTGATCTTGTCGGACAGTCATGAGGACTCACGGTCCACGTCTCGGCATGTATGCATTCGGTGTCGTGGCGGTGCAAGTCATGATTGCTGGCGCCTATGTCGTCTATAAGAGGCGGCGGAACAGCATGCCGAAGAAGTACTTGTAGAGGCCAAGCTGCCTCTACGAATGAGCAACAGTCCCTGTTCGAAGGTCTTGCATATGCGCGCGCTCAGCGTAGTTGTACGATGATAGGAAAAGCGCCGTCTTAATCACAACAGTGTAGACATAGCGAGGTGTACACTATACTTCCGTTCACGCAAGGCTGCGGCATACGTCGTCCCGGTTAATTGTGTGAGTGTGGAAGTGACACATGGCAAGAAGAGGTGAGGTCTCGATTGTCGTCCGCTCCTTCCCTTGAAAGGAATCGCACCTTCCGTTGATTGGACTTCACCTCATCTTGGGTATTCGCTTGGGAACGCAACACTATCTCAACACAAGATTCGACGCCTCTCAAAAGCATTTGCAACATCGCCCATCTCTACTTCTTCCATACCTTAAGCTATAGCAGCGGGCTATCGCCCTGATCATATCGCTACGCGGGAGACAGCTCTTATCAGCAGCCTCCATTCGGGCATGGTCACCATTCGGTAGCTCAATCGTAGTTGCAGATGTGACAGGAAACGGCTGAGGAGTTGGCGCCTTCAAGACGCTGGGCTGCTTGAGAGCCGTGAGATCTTTGACTTCAATAAACCCTGCCATCTGCAGGAGATTGCCTGGGGTTAGAACTAACGACCGACCTGCAGGCCGCGAAGAAGCAACGATCAACCACCTCGACCGGATGTGAATCCGCTTCTGGCGGACTCGAGCTCGCTGGCGCACGGCATATCCCCGGACGATCCTGCTCAACAAGATACGGCTACACGACATTCAAGAACGAACGCGTTGCGGTGCCACCTCGAAAGCATAGCATGAACACGTGCTACCCGTTTACCGCTCACGAGCACGAGCGCTTGGGAGTGTGAGGACGTGCCACCTATCGGCCTGTGTCATGGCCTGCAGCGGAGATCTTCAAACGGTGCGGTGGGCTGGCCGCTGTCGAGACATGGATTCTGGAAGCCGCCGGTTGGCAGCCACCGAGATAAACTCGTTGTAAGACTGTGCGACCTCCGAACAGCGTAGATCTTGTCAAATGATGGTATGCGTTGAGTGGCATAATTGACAGTGCACGTGGATTCGAGCAGCATTGGAGGTCTGTAGAGGGAAAGATCTCGATCGTACCTCCGTAGAAAGAGCGGAGGTCCACTTCCAGAAAAACGCGACCTTGACGCGTCGCGTTCCGAGTGCAGTAGCTCAGAACTGCCCGACGGCGGTCAACGTATGCAAACGCTTGCCGGTCTCGTAGTCGGGCTTGTCAAGGACGTTAACGTGGGATTGCATTGACTACTGCATGCTGTTCAACTGGCATGCAGAGAAGAGCCTCCCCCGTCGTTACAGCTTCGTCCCCCGCAAGCAGCAGTGGATACAGGCTCTTTTGAGGGACCACGTTGAGCGAGTCGATACGTGTGCTTGAGGGTCGCGAGTCCCAGCTACTATAGTTACTGCATAAGGCCCGTTCAGTCCCGCGTTTGTGCTCTGGGTCAGCGCTCGTTCTCCAGGATAAAGCTGTGCGTCTCCGTGGTTCTGTTCGATGGAGCATGCCCACGATCGTGAACATCATTCGAGAGAGAGAACATCAGTCTATTTCCGACCATAACACGAAACGAAATAGTACATCGAGAGACAACCCATATACAGCTTCGATCTCTGCCATTCTTTCGATTGAAGGTGCTCCAAGTGCAGCTAAAGGTTGTTTCTAGCAAAGTCCGTGCACGAAAGACTAATCTAGCTGCCGGTCGCTCGCGCCTGCTTCCTCCGGCCTCTTCTTCGACACCTCCAACCTCACCCACAACCTCAACACCGACTATTCGACACACGTACACAGCGCCGGACGTCTTACGCCCTCTTGGTTTTCGCAACATCGCTATGTCAACATTATTCTGAGCCGCCTTCGCCGACATCACCAACACCCTCCGACGCGACCGACCGGCGGCACAACGCTCTTTGGGCGCGTTCTTCGAACGTGAAGCGCGAAGCATTGGACGAAACAACAGCATAAATTACAAACTCGCGATCGTGCGCTGACAACTTCGGAGCGTTGATCGCCATGGCCCGCCCACGCCCGTCGCTTTCGATTGACCTACCATCTTACGACATTCACCGTCGCAATGAGCACCTGCCTACCACACCAGAGCAGCGCGACGAGCCACAATCTGCGATCGACCCACCACCACCTCCGCGGCCCCAGCCGTTCAAGCTGAGAAGGAGACGCGCACCTCTTGTACCACTGGAAGAACCGCCAATACTATCAGAGCTAGAGACTGCAATCCCCACGATCGAAATGTCGGAAGCAGCGCCTGAATTGTCAAGTCCTAACCTTCCACCTATCGCGTCATCTGACGGCTTGCTCGCACCAATGCGTATGTTCCAACGACTCCCGACTCCGAAGACACCTGCGCCCAGGATTGACGACTTCACCCCGAACTCCAGCCCCGTTCACGAGTGGGCTCTGATCAATGACAGTCGCGACAATAAACGTCCGGCTTTCCAGCGTTCTGAGTCGATCTGCAGCTCATTCTCAGACTCTTCGGTCTCCTCGTGTGGCAGTTCCGCCTTCTCTGCGCCACTCAACAGTTGCACCAGCCCGGAGAGCGTCGCCACGGATCCTTTCATGGAAGAGGATGTCATGAAGGATGACAGCTTCAAACTGTCGCAGGATCGTGAATCGGATGGCCCAACCGCGAAGCGCCTGAAACGACACCGTCACGTCAAGTGGACGCCAGAGATGGACCATCATCTGGAGAGCACTTATCTCATGTATTTGCGTGACCCAAGAGTGACGCCGTTCAAGATGTTGCCTGGTGTCCCTCCTCCGCTTGGAGTCTGCTCACGTGTTGCTTGCAAGGCAAGGAGAACGTGGAGCCATCAAAGAGCAATCACACCGAGCTCACTTGATACCATTCTCGAGTCTGATAGATCAGTACGCCAAGGCTCACCTGATACCATTCGCCCAGACACAGCTGGAGACCGTTATCACAGACAACCAGTCTCCTGGCCGTCTGATGCCGCCACCCGCAAACGACTCCGAAAGCTCGTGAAAGGCAAGCCGCAGCTGTCGGCACACTATCAGCGGCTGCTACGAACACGCAGTCCATCTCCGTTCACCTCATCGAGTGCGCCTAGTCGTTCCTCGGAGACACCAGTCGCGTCCTTCTCGGGCCGTGACATGAAGATGTCGCTCATCACCTCCACAGCTCCTTCTATGCAACCAGAGGGCCCACTCGCGCAGCTCTCCAGCGATGACACCACGAACGATGAGTCACAAGTGCGTCCGCAGTCTCGTCGTTCATCACGCCCCTCGGACTGGTTTGCTCGCATCGGTCGTTCGTCTGCTCACCAAAAGAGCCTGTCGCTGCAATCTGAGCTCAGACTGGACTGCGACTTTGGACAGACGTCTGGACTTCTAGCTTCACCTTTCGATGAGGGTCCTGCTCGCACACATCTGCTACACAGCATGACCACCACCAAATCCCTTGGACGCAGCGCCTTCAGTGGTATGAATCGCAAAGTACCGTCGCTGGATTCTCCTATCGTACTCACCGGAGCACCCACTGCGCCTCGCTCCCTCAAGCGTCGCTTCAAGTCAGACGAGGAGAAGCCTCGTCGTCCAGTTCTAGCCGACGTCTTCGGTCCGCCGACCGACGATGGCGTCAATCTCCGCAATCGCGGCTTTACTGTCGGAGCTGTTCGGGCGTCTGACAAACTGACGAGAATTTTTGAGCCCACGATCTTCGAACCACCAACTGCTTCATCATCTTCATCCTCCGCAGATCATGAAATGACGGAGGCTCCGCCAGCACTCGACCTGTCACATCTTGGGCCAATTGGTAGCCGCTCTGCTCCTCGCCGCCTTGCTGAACCCATTCCACGTCTCGGCTCGCCATTCATGGAGACTCCAAATACCAGGAGCCTGTTCAATACCTTCCCGCGGAGTTACGTCCCAACGTCGGCCAACCCACAGCCCTTCCAGCAGAGGCTGCAAGAGCTTGCTGCCCAGGCCCAGAACCAGCAGAATTAGGTAGTGTTCTTGCTTGCCATCGTCGCTTATTCAAGCCATGGAGTCTAGGGGTGTCATGCTCGACATCGAGCGCGGTCTTGCGTAGTCCCATCTGGATAGGAAAGACCGATCTCGGATTGTTGATGATTTAGGATGATTGACGAAACACTTTCTCGGTCTGTGTACAAGCCAACACTATCACTACCCCGTTGCTTCTTCGTTCGCAGCGGACCCAGACCGCTGCTTGCTACGCCTTGTTCCATCTCGGCCTTTACCTCGCATTACCGATCTGTTCTGGATCAGCTCGGATTTCATCAGCGCAACTACTAGTCGGCGCCTGCCCTGGCGATGGCCTCTGAGCACAGCTTCGCATTTCTGGGGTGGTGGCACCAACCTTTGGTGCTTCCCAGACGTATGAGTGTTTTTTCTCCCGCGGCGGAGATCGTTACAACGTTACGAGGATATGACGCATATGAGGTGTTCGGAGTTCTACCTACGCTACTCACAATTCTGGCTGGGATGGAAGGCTTCGAGCCCGTTTTGCGTGATTCTGCTAGCTTTACTACGTGCTTAGACCACGAATGACAATATCTCTGAAAGTTCTTGATTTCCAACATGTGCACCACCTAATTAGTGTGTGCACCAACATAATAGTAACTGCCCAGAGCATTGAGACCGTCCGATAGTGGCATGGTGAGTTGGTGCTAGTTTGACATGTGAATGCACGGATCCTTCCCCGTCATCCTAGTTCCACTTCACGACATCCAACATTGTTCGAATCAGCGTTAAAGCGATTCTTACACCGAGAACATGTGTTCTGGCTAAAACTTCTCACAATGGACCACCCCCCCTCCCCAACCCTCCTCACCCTCCCCCCCTCACTCCGCGTCATCTCCCTCAACTGCTGGGGCCTCAAATTCCTCTCCAAGCACCGCCACGCCCGCCTCTCAGAAATCGGCCACCAACTCGCCATCGCCTCCCCCCCACCCCAAATCGTCGGCCTCCAGGAATGCTGGACCCAGGAAGACTACCTCGCCATCCGCGACCTCACCAAAGATATCTTACCCTATGGTAAATTCTACTGGTCAGGTATATTTGGCGGCGGGCTGGCCATATTATCGAAATGGCCCATCGAAGAGACGTCTATGTACCGGTACCCGCTCAACGGGCGCCCGTCGGCTTTCTATCGAGGGGATTGGTTTGTGGGCAAGGGTGTTGCGTGCGCGAGGATACGGATTGGGCCGGGGATGAAGGATGTTGTGGAGGTGTTTAATACGCATTTGCATGCGCCGTATGAGCGGGAGCCGCACGACTCGTACATATGTCACAGGACAGCGCAGGCGTGGGAGATTGCGAAGCTCATGCGGCATGCTGCGGAGCGAGGGCACATGGTGCTGGGGTTAGGGGATTTCAACATGGTGCCGATGAGTCTTGCGCATCGGTTGGTGGAGGCGCATGCGCCGGTGAGGGATGTGTGGAGAATTGTGAAGCCGGACTCGGCGATTGGGGGTGCGCATGAGGCGGCGGAGAAGGCGAGGGGAAGGACGGTGCCGACGGCGCAGGAGTGTTTGGATGAGCATGGGGCGACGTGCGATGGGAAGTTCAATACGTGGCGGTGGAGCAAGGAGACGAGGAAGGAGCTTGAGAGGGGGAGGGATACGGTTGTGGATCCGGATGCGCCGGACCCAAGGGCGAGGAGGTTGGATTATGTGTTTTTGGCTGATAATGTGAGGGAGACGGGGTATAGGTGGGAGATTGAGGGGATGGAGGTTGGGATGAGGATGCGGCATCCGACGTTGATGTGTTCGCTGAGCGATCACTTTTCGATTGAGACTACGTTGGTGAGATCGCAAGCGAGTAAGGGGGCGAGTAGGCGGCCGAAGATGACTACACCGCTTCCGCCTGATACGTATGATATCATTCTGGCTATGATCTCGAAGTACGACGCCCGTGAGAGAGGACAACGACGGCACCGACTCGCTCGCTTCGGCGTGTCCATCTTCGTCTCCCTGGGTTGCTTCGTCGCCGTATGGTGGTCACCACGGAACTACGTAGCATTCATCATGCTCCTAGTCAGCACTCTGGGCTTCGGCGGCGGTGTGCTCGAAGGTCTGATGGGCGGCTTGTTCGTAGGCAGCGAGCTTCGAGCCCTTCGCGAATTCCGTCACGAAATCGAACGTGCTCAGGAGCAGGCCGTCGTCGTAGCGAAGCAGAACGATACTCTATTCTGATAGTAATCGAACAAAGTCAATGACATCCCGACCGAAAGTTAAGAACATCTTCACACCGCTCAGACCGAAAGCAGTGTCGTCAAGTCTCGTGGCTCTGTGCGCCTTCGTGAACGCATAACACTCGGCAGCATTCCCCTTGGTATCGATGGTGACACCGCGTAGTCTAGGCATAGCTGCGAAGGCCTTCAGTAGTCCAGACGCAGATGGTTCGCAGACGTCAAATCGCCCTTCTGGGCCTGCGAGGGTGCAGGCGATTGATTGACTAAAGCTTGCGAACCACAGGTTACGTGCGTATTGCGACTTCAACGGAGTCTTGAGATTGGCGTCTGTTTGGGCGCAGAAGTCGTTACGGGTGACTACGATAGTATTCAGATCGTAGAGGGTTGGTAGGGCTTCCTCGTAAATCTGTTGGTTTGTCCGCAGGATGGTTAGGTCCAGGGTGCCGGGGATGTGTTGACGGAGCTTGAGGTTCTCGCGGTTCGGAAGGAGGTGTTCGTAGATCTATGGGAGTTGATGAGCTGATTTGAGGGCAATGGACTTATAAAGATAGCTTACTCTCAGTCGCAGCTCTACGGGCAGGCGGTCGAGCAACGGACACTCGGTCATATTTGGAGTGGGATGGGGGGACATGTTTCCGTGTTGCTGCTGCTCAACCATGGATATGAAGGGTCTTCCAGGAATCAACTTCGCGATTGGAGATGTAGAGTAAGACTGGATTTGATACAGTGAGATTGAGATAAGGAATGAGATTGAAGTGTTGAATGTCAGGAGGAGAAGTGGGAGGATGTTTCCTGGACGACCATCCCCACCTCACCCCGCGCAGTCACCACCCAAGCAGCTGCAACCTTTAAGCTTGTCTGCGAAGTCTATTCTGAACGCACAGTACTTCACCGGCGTTTGTATGGCTTGAGGATTTCATGAAGACCGGCCACTGAACAGCCAACAAGCACGATCAATCTGGCGTAGGCTCGTACCGCGCTCGCTCGAGCGCTGGAAGCTCCATGGCCTTCCTCTTCGGCCGCCGGCAGCGATCCGCCTCCGACCTGATCAAATCCACCAAAGACCTGCTCCAAAAGCTCATCAAAGAGGATGGACAAGTCCCGAAGGTATGGAGTCATATACTGTCTACCAGTATGATGTCTAACAGTCTGCCAGACAGAAGAAGACCTCGCCCGCACCCTCTCCCTCACCAAAACAACGCTCCAAGGCTCCCCCGACATCGACGCCCAGCCCGAACAAGTCGCCCAACTCGTCTCCGCCATCCTCGCCGAATCCCTGCTCCCCTCCCTCGTCACCAACATCCACCGCCTCCCCTTCGAAGCCCGCAAAGACACCCAGACCATCATCTCGAACGTCTTCCGGTTTAGAAACCCGGGCAGCACTTCGAATGAACCGGACGCTCTGAAAGACGTGCTGCGCTCCCAACCAGATATCGTGGTCAGCTTGTGCAATGGCTACGAGCGCCGGGAAAGCGCTGGCGCGTGCGGGGGGATATTGAAGGAGGCGCTGAAGTGGGACGCGGTGGCTGCGGTGATACTTTATGATGAACCCGAGACGACGGGGGGGCAGAAGATTGATATCTACAATGATGTTGATATCACGAAGAAGAGCTCTGGGACGGGGGTGTTCTGGAAGTTCTTCGACTGGATCGACAAGAGTTCTTTTGAGGTTTCGGCGGATGCGTTCGATTGCTTCCGGCTGATTTTGACCAAGCATAAGGGGTTGGTGTCGCAGTACATCAATACGAATTTCGAGGCGTTCTTTGGCAAGTACAATGATGTGCTGGTCAAGAGCGACAGCTATGTGACGAAGCGGCAGTCGATCAAGCTGCTTGGGGAGGTGTTGTTGGATCGGCAGTTCTATGAGGTCATGACGCGATATGTCGATTCGGGGGATAATTTGAAGCTCGTTATGTGGCAGCTAAAGGATGAGAGGCGCATGGTGCAGTATGAAGCTTTTCACGTGTTCAAGGTGAGCCTGCATCAACAAAACCATGATATCAGCGGATCTAACCTGTACCAGATCTTCGCAGCCAACCCGAACAAGTCATACGAAGTCCAGAAGTTCTTGATCATGAATAAGCAACGCCTCCTCAAGTTCCTACCCAAATTTCTAGAGGACCGTACGGAGGATGATCAGTTCAACGACGAGAAGGCGTGGCTTGTCAAGGCTATTGGCAATCTCCCGGACAGCACGAGTGGCATACAGTCGCCGACGGCTGCGAGACCGGCTAACGGGAGTGCGGGTGTTTCACAGCAGAGTACGACGGCGCAGGTGCGGTCTTGATGAGCGATGCATGGGTGGTGTACGGAGTTAAGGCAGCGGCAAAGCCGTGGATAGTGGTATGGAGGTATTGTATCGCGATTGGAGCTTATGGTTTTGAAGATCTTACGACAGACGGTCCGTTCATGGCTCTGCGAGGCGCTTGTACATATCATACCCTTGTGAGCCTTACACTGCTCACCCCAGTATCATTCAACATCTCCCCAACAAGAGAAGTAGAATGTAACGGTCGTGTGAAGCAGTAACTTATTAGGCAGGTTGTGATATCGTACATGTACAGATAATCTAGGGCTCAAAGATCGTGGTATCCATCGTCCCGTCCCAACCACCAAGCACCAAACCCGCAATGCAAGTCGGCCGTGCCAGCCATGCAACAGTACAGCGCCTTCGCTACCATATGCTTCTTTGCGATAAGGATAGACACCGCCGCTTTCACCCGACAAATGACCCAAAATTCAAATGCGCACCACGCAATGCAACGGACATCATGCGTCACGTCCCTTCGCTCTGCCTGCCTGCTTAACGGCCAGGCGCAATACTCGGCCGCCTCTTCTTCATAAGCTCATGAGGCTTGCTCGGATCACTGGGATCCATGAACGTCATCAACACCGTGCTCAGCTCCTTGAAATCGACGGGTTTGGTCATATATGAGTTGAAACCTGGCAACAGTACGTCAGCATAAAATGTCTCACGTGTCTCGCATGTTCTACGCTCCAGTAACTTACCCGCCTCCACGCACTTCTCATACACATCACCCAGTACATTAGCGGACAGCGCGATGATGGGGAAATAGGGCAGTTTAGCATGTCGCTCCCACTTCCGGATCTCCTTGCACGTCTGGTAGCCGTCTTTGTTCGGCATATGCAGATCGCACAGGATGATGGAGTAGTAGTCGTGCGGGTGCGCGAAGACCTTGTCAGTGCATTCGACGCCATCAATGGCGATTTCTGTATCGATAGAGACCTTTTTGAGGAACTTCTGGACGACCTGGTGATGAATTAGAATTGGTTCGCACGGATACCAGCAGGTCGAAAGGAGACTTACAAGCTGGTTCGTCTTGTTATCCTCCACGAGCAGAACGCGCTTGCCCTTGTTGCCAAGTCTATTGGTCACCCCTTCGAACACTTGTTTCTGTGTCAAGGCGACTTGTTGTGCGCTGTCCTGGTTGCGATCGGTACTCATCTCTCGCTCCTTGCGCGGGTCGAAGATGGTGGCGAATCGAGACGGCTTCAGAGGCTTGAAGACGAAGCGAAGCCGCCGTTGCTCGCTAAGATCGTCGTAACTGTGGCCTGGTGCCTCTTCCATGATCTTCCTGCGCTGCGCTAGGTCGGTGATCACCACCATCTCTGTCCCGTGATGCGATGGCGAGGCCAAGACCTGCTCGATGAGCGCAACGATCTCGGCAATGTTGTGCAGTACCATGACAATGTGTGTGAAGATGACGGGGTCGTCGCCACCGATCATTTCCTGGCATTCGGAGAAACTCTCCCTGGCAGTGATCTGGTGCGGAATGTTTTGTGGCAACGTCTGGTCGACATGTTGCACCGTAGCTTCGAGGGCGTACTTTAGCGGGCACAGTACTAAGATCGAGTACATCGGTGGGAGGAGACTGTCGCCAGGCGAGAGCGCTCGCGTAGTGCTCTCCGAGCCTGCGGAGCGAGCTGGTTCGGCTTCGGCAGTGGAACGACGAGAGGTAGTTGGAAGAGCCAGCTTGATTGGAGGTGTGCCGGGGATCGACATGTCCTGCACATATGACGAGGCAGACGAACGTTCCGAACGTAAGCTGCTAGTCCGCGCTGCCGATCTCACTGATGTTACCGATGGATCAGAGCTTGCCGAAGATACAGAAGCGACATCCGGTGATGTATACGGAGACGGCGACTGGCTGTACTCGAGGGCGATTCTCGGTGATGCCCTCGCTTGGCCGTCACTCTGCATCTGGATCGACGAGGCTCTTGACGGCTTGGAAGCCGTTGTTGGGCTCGGCACCGGACCTGGTGATATTGGTAGGATTGGTATGGTGATTACACCAGGCGTTGTTGCTGGTGGAGGCTGGTCACGCTGTGACGGCAACGTTGTCTTGATGTAGAAAGTGAACGTTGATCCCTTGTCCGGCACACCTTTCGCACTCATGTCTCCGCCATGGAGCTGAGCCAGCTGCCGCGATATCACAAGGCCAAGCCCTGTGCCGCCGTGTTGGCGAGTGCTGCTGCCATCGATCTGACTGAAGCGCTTGAACAAGTACTCAGCTTCCCTGTCCGTGAAGCCTTGTCCGGTATCAACGACGTCAAACTTGATGTACATCTCGTTCTTAGCCAGCTCACCCTGGCCATCGTCTTGAGTATTGCAGCGGATAAAGACTTCGCCTTTCTGTGTGAACTTGATGGCGTTACCGACAACATTGAGTAAGATCTGTCGGATGCGGAAGCGGTCGCCTTTGACTCGAGGCGGTACGTCGTCTCCGACCAAGTAATTGAGCTCCAGTCCCTTCTCGATGGCCATGGTAGACGTCAAGTCGTTGACTTCTTCTATTAGTGCCCGGACATACAGCCATTCCGGATTGAGCTGGATCATCCCAGCCTCAGCCTTGGAAAGGTCAAGGATGTCGTTGATCAGGCCGCGTAGGCCTTCAGTGCTCGAGCGAATGATATTCACATGTTCGAGCTGCTCGGTGGTCAAGCTGCTGTCGATCAGGAAGTTGACCATACCCGTGATACCATTGAGCGGCGTTCGAATTTCGTGCGACATGTTGCTCAAGAATCGGGACTTCTCATCCATAGTCGCCTTCAAGTCACGCTCGAGCACCTTGTGATCGTTGATGTCCGTACATGTCCCGTACCAAGTTTCCTCTTCGTTGCTGGTTTGTATCAGTGGCTCGGCTAGCAGAACACGAACCAGATGCCACCTGTAGTCTCCGTCTCGAGACTTGAGCCTCACTTCAGTGGAATAGGAAGGACGGCCGTCGGCATCTCTCGAGACCTTGAGAATTCCAGTGCTCGCAAGCTCCGACAGTTTACGTTGCGGCATCTGTGGGGACACTGGTGAAGCTTCCGTGCTCGCTACACCTCTCTCAGTCTCGGATGAGCCACTGCTGGACGCTGCTGAGGCCGATGTTCTGCGCTTAATCTCGGGTGGGACTGTCTGGGGTACGTTTCCTGGTTTATCTGGATCCTCGTCGAACGTTGGAAGTCTGCACTTAGCCAGATCATCTACGTGAACGTGATCCATGAAGCCGACGCCAAGCGCCTGAGCTTCGGTCTGGCCGGAGAAATGGATCCACTGCGAGTTGCAAAAGGTGACGCCCTTCACTTTGTTCACAGCGAAGACAATCTGCGGGCTTGAATTAGCGAGCGCACGGTACTTCGCCTCTGATGCAGCTGTTTCGTGTTGGCGAGAAAGGTTCATCTCCGCCATGTGTTGCTCGTGGAAGTCCATCATGGTGCCGATCCAGTGCACTATCTTCTGCCTCTTGTCTTTGAGCGGCGCAGCGCGAACGTAGAACCAGCGATAGCTGCCCTCAAACCTTTGCAAGCGTACCTTCTGCTGGAGCTGTTGTGCAGTGCGGAGTGATCGATGCCAGCTAGCAGTGAAGTCCTGACGATCATCCGGATGGATAGCTTGCCAGGGCTCGGAGAGAACTTGGCGTGCTTCCTGTCCTCGATAGATCATGAACTTCTGGTTGACCCAAGTCATGCGCCCAGTGTCTGGCTCTGCGGTGAAGATCTGTACTGGTACAGAGTCGATGATGGTACGAAGCAATCGTTCGGAAGGAGGTGGCATATCGTCTTGCTGTGATTCCCCCCTCCCTTGAGCAGAGAAGTCTGGACCTACTTCGGTGGCGGGAGTTGCAACTGCGCCGAAGGAGGAGACGTAGTCCGCACCAAATGAATGCAGCTGTGTATGACGTTTCTCTGCGCCAGTTTCACCATCATGAGAAGGTGTTCGATTCACGACAGGCCGTTCTGTTGTGGTAGGGTCAGGTAGGAGTTGCGGGCTGCGATCTCTGGCGTTTGCTTTATCGTCCCGTTTCGCTTTTGGCTTTCGGTCACTCTGAGGTAGTTTACTCTCTTCATACGCCGGAGGAGAAGGCTTTCGAGCACCCGCTTTACTCTCCGAGCTTGGCACCTTCCGCGATGATCGCGCAGGCGTTTGAACCTGATTGGTATTGCTCGAGGTTCTCTGCCCTGAACGCTTCTTCGCCTCGAAGTAATTGTCGACCATCTCTGTACCGCTCATGCCAGGGGTGCCCGTCACTGAACGATTAGTCCAGAAGTGGCTTGCAGGATCCCAGCCTGGCGTGCCCACTATTGAGCTTGTGGGGCTATATTTGGACCGGCTAGAGTATTCAGATGGACTTGTGACGCTGCCGGAACCAGACCTCAAGCCAGAAGGCTGATCCATCTGTGCGTTGACGATGTCCGCCAGTGACGTTGGCTCGACCGTCATCGGTGCAGTACTGAAGGCGCGCCCTGACGCTGTTCTGCGATGCCGAATGCTGACGCTCGGCATGTGAGTGTATGAGAACTGCTGAGATGTGGCGAACGAGGTTGCAAGGTGTGGACCTAACAGCTTCAATGAGTTTATCAAGTTTTGCGGATATGGCACAGTCGAGGTCAAGATCGACAAGATCGCGATGGGTGCTTTGCGCTCCACGTCTATCGTGTTACTCCGTTGCGGTGGACCTGGATGGTCTCGTGGTCTTGAATACGTCCTCAGAGACTGCATCGGCTGCGAAAGCGAAGGGTGAATCAAAGGGATGTGGATCACAGTGCTGACCCGGTCAACACCGATAGCTTCCACCTGGCCAAATTGCGAGTAGTCCCGCGGAGTAGTTGTCTCATCGAAGGCGTCTTCCACCCTCTGACCCTCAGAAGCGAAAAAAGGATTGTTCTCCTCATCTGCTTGTATTGCTGGAGAGGGGGCGGGCGATTGGGACCATGGCGACGACGGGTACTGCTCGTACTCTTCGTAGTCCCTAGCCGCGGTAAGTGAGTTGTCCGACGCAAATGCACTTCTGTAATTGCCAAAGATTTTCTCAGCATAGCTTCGAACACCTATAGCTGCTGGTCTGTGCTCTGTCGCTCCCCTGTTGCTCGATGAAGTGTCGGAAGAGCTATCATCTTTTGAGATCGGAGCGTCAGGCACATAGTCGCGTGTCACGGTGACCACCCTGCCTCTCTCAAGAACACGATTAACACCACTCGGTTCTATCAGTGGGCGGACTTCATCGTCCAGAGGACGCAGTGCGGAAAAGACTTCGGCAAAAGGCCCTGGCTCAACATCGCCAGCTACACTACTAAACGCCGGGTCGCCCAAAGATGCCTGTCGCACGGATGTCGTCGAGGGGAAACGATAAGGAGCGAGACCGCCGGGACCACGGGCAGCTGTGATTCCTGCTGCATGCGTGGCTGTTCGCTGCGGGCCCTGCGGTCTTGCTGCCTTGGCGCTGGTCTGGTCCCATTGCTCCCTTCCGTGACCAGCATACGAATGGCGGGACTCTAGCTGTGGCCGAAGTTTATTCGACTGTGGTTTCAGTGCTCTCATTTGAGTCGTCTCTGCTGATGGTGTGGGGCGCAAGTCGGTACGGGGCGAGCTTGACATGCGTACTTTCGCACGAGCAGTTTGCTCCAGGATAGTAGGGTGCGGAACAAATTCCTCTGGCCCGTTCATGCTGAATGTCGCCTTCTGGCCCCACGGCACGTTCTCTATGTCGGTGGGGTCCATTGGTATGACCAAAGTCACTCTGTCGGCCTTGTAATTGTCGTGCATCATGTTCGTCACAGTCGCCCACCATTGCTCCAGGCCAGGTTCGCAGTTTAATTGCAAGACAAGGTCGTACAAATTGGGCGCTGGAAAGCGAGGATCTTCCGGTGCAGGCAACACAGTACCGGGTGGCATGAACGAGCTGGCATCTACACCGGGCGTGCTGCCTGCCGAATACATGCCACTTGATCTTCCAGGAGTATCGTCGTCAACCGCAGGTAGCCCAGACGTTGTAGGCGATAATGCGGTGAAAGGTTGGTGTAAAGCCGATGGCCATGCTTTAGGAGTACCTGGAACGTAAGGGAAGGGATACGACGGCGTCCGAAGCGGCAGGTTTGCTGCGGGTGTCGGTGGCACGCTTGCTCTCACGGTCTTTGAGGACTCTGTAGACTCAGTGGACAGCGTCGAGGCCGTTCGTGCAACTCCTGGGGGATCGGACACTGTCGCATCCAGAGACGGCGAATGCGAAGCTCCCGCCCCTTCTTCCGGAATTGGCGATACTCTCGAAGTGCCAAGCTCGGTCTTGAAAGAGCCCTGACTGCGGCGCATACGTTGCTGAAGAAGCAGTCTGGCATTCATTGCCTCCCTCAACGTCACCAGACGTTCCTCTTCGGGCGATGATGGTTGGGTCGTCCCAGCGACATTATTCCGGGCGTTGCGTTCTGCGCTCACTCCCACTCCCACTCCCCGGCTTTGATCCGCTTCCTGCCTCCTGTTCGCACTCTTCTCATCGGCCTGGCGTTGCTGACGACCGGCGAGACGCGCCGTGGGCTCCGACAATCGATCCAGCGGTGACCGAGCAAGCTGCGGTCGTGAAGCAGATGCGGAAGCAACCATCTTGGGTCTGTAGGAGACATCGGTCGGTGCAGTGTCGTCTCCATTGTATCCCGAGTCATCTGATGTGGTGTCGGAGGGTGTCTCTGATGTTGTGTCTGAGTGTGTCTCCTTGAGTGCGACGGGCGACTTCATTGCGAAGCCAGACGTCGCTCTTTCTCTCAGCAGACCCTAGGCGGCGATGCATTCAACACGTTGAATAGCGCGCCTTGTCTTCTCTTCTTCGACATACACATCTGAGAGGCTGCTAACCACGTGTCGGCCGTTAGTAGGTGCTTTGCGACCGAGCCTCGAGAATGGACGAAGTCCTCGCTCGCTTCAGCAAAATGACGTATGAATTCGCCAGGGTTAAGGTTTAGCGTGGAAACACACCCTGTCCTTCTTCTTTAAGCAACAACCACGTCAGCCAGCTCGGGGTTCGCCACGCGTGACAAACGTCTCCAGGTTCGGACGGCAGTCAGTCCGACTCCGCCAGCGCACGTCTCATGCGCTCACAGCGCGTTCGGAAATCAGAGGGCATGGAGACAACTACCAGCGCTGACATAGAGACAACTGCTCGACTACCGAAGCACGCCTAATCTTCGGGGTGCTCCAATAGCACTCCATCCCTGTCTCGCGCAAAATCAGCTGCCTATCCTTATCACGTTTCACATCTAAGGCGGGCCTAAGCATTGCTAAGGATCGTTCGTGATATTCTTTCGATACGCGAATGAGAACGTTCTTTGTGCTCCTTTGTCGTGGTCCAGAAGAGGAGGTCGATTGGCCGTTGTAGCTGCTGCTCCTCTATACTACTGATTGAGATCTCGACGTATCGCAAATACACATATATATGTACGTTGACCAGCGGATCTTCTACTTGCCCTAGGTAAACGCATAACACGGCTAAGTCAATCACTATCTACTCTCGCGGTTTGCATCCCTGAGGATTACCCCCCCTGAAGTACTTATGTTCCAAAGCAGCTTCAGCTGTCAGCCGCCGACTAGACTCAAATACGACGAGGTCCTTGACAAGGTCTACAGCATCGTCATCAGCGGTAGGTAGTAGCTCTTGCCACGACTTTGCAGGATACTCCTTGAAGTTCATCTTGCCCCAGTCCGGAAAGTCTGCCGCTTCCTGTTCAAGAATCAGTCCTTGAACCAAACCCACGGAGCACAAACATCAACTCACCGGCCAGGTTTCCAAAGTCGGCGTCCCCAACGACGCGAATATGCTCTTGATCAAAGCAAGCTCGCTGCCGAGATCACCAGCATCGAACAGCGTCGTTCCGCTCAGACACAGGACCTGCGCTGCCACACATCCCGCGGCCCACATGTCGAGACCACTATCGTATTTCGAGTTGCCGAAGAGAACCTCTGGCGGCCGGTAGCATGTCGTGCCAACATCGAGGATCTTCGCCTCTGGTAGCTCGGAGGCATGATCGTGCGGAGACCAGGCAATGCCGAAGTCTGCGATATATGCTGGACCGTTCGCACTGGCAAGTAGAATATTCGGAGGCTTCACATCACGGTGTATTATGCCAAGTCTGTGGAGGTGTGCAAGCCCTGAGAACATATCCTTCAGGATCGCTCGACCCGAATCGCGTGTGATCTGCTTTCGATGAAGCAGAACGCCGAGATCATATGGCATGTACGGGAATACCATGATCAAGCGGCCGCCTGACTGTTGGAAGACCTCGATCAAGGGTATGATGTTGCTACCTTTGGCGGCCTTGAGCAGACGAGCTTCTTTGGCAGCATCGTGGGGTGGTGTGTTGTCGGAGAGAGTGGTGACTTTCAGTGCTACCATACCAGGCGCGGATACTTCGAGATGTGCATCCGGATTGTGAGCTCTGAAGACTGCAGAGAAGAGGCCATCTTTGTAATGTTCGGCGTTCGTATATCGTCCGATGGAAAACCCGGTTTCGGGAAGCTGTGGTAGATCCTCGAGTCTGCTTTCGCGAGGCTGGCGATCCGATCTTGAGTTGAGCAAGACTTCGATAGCTTCATCACATCTTGCCCTGTAGTCGTCCTACTCCAAGTTAGCCTCTGGAAAGGCAATATGAAACCTCACGACCCACCAAGTGTGTGGCAGCCTTCCGGGCGACTTCTTCGGTTGCTTTTGCATATTTCGTCACCTCCGCTGCGGTGTACTCGGAGTGTACACTCCTGTATGCAGCAGATCTATGCCATCATGAGCCAATTGTCGTTCATCAAGGCCTTCACCAACGGGCACTCACTTGCATTTTCGAGATCGCTGAAACGCGGTCACTGAAACTCGGGCTACCCTGCCATGTTTGCGTCATGATCAGTTGCAAGCATTGTCTCAGCCTTGGGCTGTTGTTGCAATACACAGATAAATATCTTCTCTGTTTCGCGTTGTTAGTTACGGCAGCAGCAGTAATGTTTGTTTGTATGATGTAGAGTTGCGTAGCGCCTAAGTCAAACGCGATCCGGGATCCGAAACCGGGAAAGTTAGCCTAACTACGTATAGGGGGTTGCTAGACCTAGTAAATAGCCCTACTACTTAGTTTCTAATACTTATAGAGTTAATATAAGCCTTATCAGTCTCATAAATCTACAACTAAAGTAAATTAACTATATATACTTTAACTTATACTTATACTCAAATCTCTAGTTTAAATTAGCCTAGCTAATTATAGTAGCTCTATAGTAACTTACATAGAGTATTTTAGGCTTTTACTCTCTTTATTTTTTTAGTTCTTCTTTCTTAACATACTATAGAAATTACTAGCTAATATAGCGTAATATTAATAGTCTTAATAGCGTAACCCGAACGACATATTAGCTATAGTTAATATCTTAAGATCTATATTACTATTCTATTAACTTCTAAGGTTATCTATAGTATAAAGGAAACTAATTCTACGCCTACTTTACATTCCCGCGGTATCGCGAGTTCTACGGTCGCATATATTACAAACCACGTAGGCGAGAACGATCACTACGGCCCTAACGATGACTAACAAGATAATGGACTTCCAGATAATAAGCTCTTCTTCGCGCCTATCCAGCCGGTCTCGGTCCGCCAAGTTCTCGACGTTGGCCGCGGAAATGGCATTTGGCCCATGAACTTCGCGATTGAGTTGAAGGCGTGGATCTCAGTCCAGTCCAGCCCATCTGGGTGCCACCAAACTATCACTTCATACTCGATGACGTGGAGGGCGACTGGACGTATCCCTTTTGCCACTTCGATTTCGTCCACAATCGATGTCTGGTATGTGCGATTCAAGACTGGAAAGATTGTATCGCCAAGCGGAATTGCTGCCTCGAACGGACACCAACGTAGAAGCGGACATTCTTATGTCGGTCGGCATGCTCGCCTCTACAGTGCTTCTCTGCAAAGTTTCGCTCATACCAAGGCTGAAGGTTCCAAAGGCGTCGAGGCGGACCAGGAATGAAGATGAACTCGTGTTCCATCGAGGAACATGATGTGAAGCTGCCAACCCAATATCATCGCTGGCTGACTTCGAGGCGAACGGAAAGCGCGGAGATGATGTCGCAGACCTGATGCCATGAGAACGCGTCAAGCACAAACTCTCTGTTGCAATCGATGCGGTATCCTTTCTACAAACACGGTACACGCCAATCACATGTCGGTGAATGTCATCAAGCATTTCCGATTCGACGTCATGAGGAAGGCTTGTTCGACAAGCTTAAAGTTAATCTCCCATCGGGAAACCTTCAGAATGGCATGGCCACTCTATAGAAAGTGGTCGCGTGCCGTTGGAAACCAATTTCTTGATGCACTCAGAAGAACCCTACGACCGCAGGCTCAAACAGTCGAAAGCCTCACATCCTCATCATGGAGGCGTGGCTACAACACCACCGCCTTACCAAGGATGCCACTCGACTGGCGAGAGACGTGCATACTCCGCCTGCTCGAGGTTCTGGAAATGATCAAGAGCCGCAGAAGAGCGACAAAGTGTTGGTGGCTTTCGAGGCAGAGGACTGTCACAGTCCACGGGAGTGGCCGATGAGATGGAAGCTGTTCTACATCACCATCATCTGGTGTCTGGTCTTTGTCACCGGCTGGTCGTCAGCAGCGGACTCGACCGCGTACGGTCAACCACTAGTCTTCTCAACTTAGACTGGTGCTGACACTCGTGCTTGTATATGCAGGCACGAGACCGCGGACATAGCGCTCCATGTCTCGGAAGTGAGCGAAAGCCTTGCGACATCCAACTACCTCTTTGGAGTAGCCATCGGAGCTGTGTTTGCCGGACCATGCAGCGAGACTGTCGGCAGGTTGACGACGTACCTCTCGACCTTCGCAGTGTACATGATTTGGGTGGTACGCGTGCGACCGCTGTTTCAGGCCGTTCTGATGCTGATGGCTTGCACAGATGGACTCGGCGTTGACCCCAAACTTTGGTGCCCAGATTGTGTTTCGGTTCTTTGTACGTATAGATCCTTCAATTGGTGACAAGTAAGGACACTTGACTAACAAGACTGGTTGGCTAGGCCGGCCTGTTCGCATCGGCGAGCATGAGCACCTATGGCGGTAGCATGGCGGATATGCTGGAGCCTAAAGACAGAGCCCTGATTTGGCCATTCTTCGCACTCTCGCCACTGCTCGGTATGTTGGCACGCCTATGGAAGACGGCAAATGATTACCATGGCTGATCCTCCAATGCAGGCCCAACTGTTGCTCCTGTTGCGAGTGGCTGGATCGCGCAAGACCTTGGTTGGCGCTGGGTCGACTGGATATCCCTAATCATCTCCGGCGCTGCTTTCGTGCTCGCGGTACTCTGCCTTCCTGAGACGTTTTCTCCGATCCTCCTGTCGTCCAAAGCAGCCGCTCTTCGAAAAGCCACCTCAAACGACAGGTACACTTCCGAATTCGACGAGTCAGCTCGGCCGCCCCAAAAGCTACTCGACAACCTGCGTCGTAGTGTCTACTTCATCACTAGGGAGCTCACTACCGTTTCTCTTCGGGCTTTATTTGACCGTGACCTACCTTCTAGTCTTCGGCTTCTTAGAAGGATTCGACTATGTGTTCTCAGACACATATGTTTTCGATCTTGGGCAGCGATACAGTGCTTTCGGCGCGATTGCGTTTGGTATGGTAGTGGGCCTACCGTACGTGTTGCTCTTCAACCACTTCTCCGGCTCGTCCAAATCCAACGTTGATCCGCCGCCGGAACAGAAGCTGCGCCCGACTCTCCTTGCTGCTCCTCTCCTGGCAGGGTCTCTCTTCTGGCTAGGCTGGACCAACCGCGCAACCATATCTTTCTGGTCGGACTTGAGCGCCTGCTGGGTCTTCGGCTTCACCATCATGGCTCTCTTCACCGCAACGTATCACTATTTACTGGACTCGTATGGTACGAACGCCGCGAGTGCGATGGCGGCTATCACGTTCATGCGATACATGGCGAGTGGTGGCATGGTACTCGCTACGGAGCCTATGTACGAGGCGCTAGGTGTACAATGGTCCATGACGTTATTAGGATGTGTCGCTGCGCTGCTGGCGCCCGTCCCGTGGGTGTTCTGGTGGTATGGGGACAAGATACGAGCGCGCAGCAAGTGGGCGTTCTCCCAAGACGAAGCGTTGAGTGATTAGTATCTTCACAAGCTCGGTCGGCCCGAGCCAAACGTCATTGATCTATCGTCAGATTCAGCTCATTCTCTTTGGATGTCAACACATATTCTTGTTCTGAACTCCCCGATTCTCAGCCAATCGTAGTTCCTGATGATCTCACGTTTCAACTTCAATAAGCTATATATAATATACCTAGCCATACTACACATCCGCTACGGTAATCTAGCAATAATTTCAGATCGGTCACTAGTAGACTGTGGCAGCATTGATGGTTGTTTGCTCGTGAGGGTGGCATATACATGTGTTTTTAGAGGCGTCGTAGGGCTGGACCTAAAAGCGAGCTGGCAGTATGTCGACCCAGGACAATGGTTTCTGTTTCTGCTGACCACCACGCAGCAGGAGAGACAAAGAGCGGGAACACGCATAACACTGCACGAACTCTAATGTATACACCCGACTCACATTTACTATTTATACCTCCACCCCCCGTGCTCGAGGTTTCAAAATCACACCTCTTATTGTCGACCAGCTCCGCAATAGGAACAGCAACAACCTCACTTCACTGCGCAACTTTCACTATAAAGACCCTCCCAACCACCTTCCACCATGTCACCACCAACCCTCCTCACCATGGCCCAACGCGCCTGCATCCGCGACATCGCCGGCCTCATCGACATCGGCGACATGACGTACGACCTCGTCCGGCCCATCCTCAAGAAAGTCAACGACCCGGAACAACTCCGCAAGATCGAACTCGCCTCCCCACACATCGCTGACCACGACGCTGAGCTCTGGAAAGCGTTCATTGCCCGCGACATCCCGCTATGGCGCGAGAAGATGATTGAGCCGAAGGACCCGCGCAGCTGGGGGAAGGTCTACCGGAAGATGGTTAGAGAGGAGAGCACAGCGAGGGAGGAGCAGGAGCAGCAGTTGGCGGCGGCGATGAAGGGGATCGCGAAGACGAAGCAGGAGAATAAGCTCAATGTTGTTAATAGGGTGCTCAGCTATCCTGGGAAAGCGGAGCTTGGGAGAGGGCAGCACTTTGTTGAGCAGATCCCTGAGGCGCCGAGACCGAGACTGAAGAATGCGAAGACGGGAGCGGATATTATGCATGCGATTCGGAGGCAGAGTGTGCTGGCGAGTAAGGAGAAGGGTATGGTTGGTACTATGTCGGTGAACAAGTCATTGAGGTATGGGCTGCAGCCTACGAGATCGGTGTTGAAGGAGCCGAAGAGTCAGATCACGAAGGCGCCGGAGAGTATGCTTCTCGTGCATCAGAGGCCGCAGCTCGTGGCCGCGGCGAGACAGGTGGGGAGTCAGCGTGAAGGGAGTCAAGGAGAGCGGGAGCCGAAGACGCAAAGCACGACAACGAGGATATTCGCGAGTCGAGGAGGCCCGTCCAGAGTCGACAAGGAGATCAGCGAGGCACGCCGTGCAGACCAGAAGCATAGAGAGGATCGACTGAGGGCAATCGCAGCCGGAAAACCAGCGCTTCCACTTTCGCCACCGTCGTCGCAACCGCGTTCGATCACCAGCGCTCAGCAGGTCTCCGTCGCACCCAGAGCAGCCACATCGCACTCGGCCGCTCCACAGCCAACCGCAGCGCAGTTATCAGCACCGAGAGGCCTGAAGCGCTCTGCCGATGCCCTCTCTCCACCAAAGCCAATGAGCCCTGCACCAAGCGCGGGTCACGCAACCCTCAGAGTCACCGAGGACGCGGGACAGACAGCGAGTCCGAGCCCAGCACCGCTCGTCAGGAAGCGACCAGCGGTCTCGATCTTCATGCCGAAGAAGAAGGTCAAGGTCTGAAGCAACGATCTCGAGCAAAGAAGTGAAACGAGACTGGCTTTAGCGGACATCATATCACATCAAGCGACGATGCCGCAGTTGAGAAAGCTATTTTGACACCTAAAAATCACGACGCCTCGCGAATAGCAGTCAGCGCTCCTGCGACCGCCTCCTTCGCCTTGGTGATATCCTCGGGCGAACTCTGGTCTCCCGGCCCTTTGTCCTGCTCCTGGCGAGTAGGTAAGCATTGCGCAGGTTATCATTGAGGAAGCGCAGGTATTACCAGCTGCTGCTCAAGTCTCGTCAACGCATCCCGGATCTTCGTCTTGAGCTCGGTGAACATGGCCTTGGTCTGCTCGAGCGCGTTACGCTAGAAAGCAATTAGCATTGCGTAAGCATATGTGAACATGAATGGCCGAGAACGACATGAACGAGACTCCTGGAAGCTGTATATAGACGCAATGAATCATGTCGAATCAACCACGTACCTCTTGTCTCAACGTGAAGTCAGCGTTCTCATCGCCGCCGCCTTGCTCGAGCTTGGCGATGCTGGCTTGTTGGTGCTCGGCTTCCTTGTGGTAGCTGCGCTCTTCTTTGACCAGGCGGTTGAGGACCGAGGTTGCGATTGCGATTTGGGAGGGTGGAGGCATCGTGGCGAACTTTGGTGATTGTTCGATATTTCTTCAACGAAGTGGTGGTGATTCTTTGAGCTCTTCGAGATGCTGGCGCTAACGCTGCAGGCACTTTACTAGCGCGTTTGACGCGTTCTCCTCGACGCGAAGGTCAAAGTTCGTCTTGCCCACGACCACGACAGACCTCTCGATTCTACTGTACAAGTCAGAGATCAAGATGTCGTCCCCAACATCCCGCCGCTCAAACCGCAACTCCGCCTCCGGCACCCCTCGCCGTCGCTCCCAGCGCAGCTCACAAGCCCCCATGAGCGACCCGCCCCTCCCCGACGCTGCAAACGACCAGGCATCGCAGGCCCCTCCACGGGGCAACGCAGGTAACTCGCAAGAGACTTCACAATCGCAGGCGCCGCCGACGTCTTCACCGCTGTTCTTTCGTTCCTCCCCTGCTGGATCGCAGAGTCAGAGTCAGAGCCAGAGTCAGTCGCTTGGTGTACCTGCTGCAGCGAATGGGGTTGGTACGAGTTCGCCGTTGAGACAGCAGGTGGACGGGAGGAGTAGTGAGGGTGGGAGGACTCCGAGAGCCAGTGGGGGGATTGGAGGTGAGAAGAACCATCGAGAGAGATATGTCTAGGAGCATACTGATTTTCTCTCAGACTCGTCGCCAATACACTATGCTACCAGCCCGGACGCCGCAGGACCAGACGCCAATGGAAACCGCGCTGATCGAAGCTCGACTGGCCTGTTTGTCCGATCTCCTCACACTGGTGCTGGTGCAGGTGCTACAGGCGCTCGCAACCGCCGACATGACCTCCACTCGGATATGCTGGAGCCCGGCAGCGGCAGACGACGCCTTTTCGTCGATGAGAACGGTCTACCCGTCTCCGAAGACCGCTCAGACGCTGCTACCTTCTCCAACCTCAACCCGAACACTTCTGAGGCGAACCACTTGGGTGGATCGCGAACACAGTACATCTGGGGAACGAACATCTCCATTGATGATACATTCACCGCGATGAAAGACTTCATGAACAACTTCCAGAAGAAGTACCGTATGATTGCCGACGGGGAGCTCGAAGAAGGCTCGAACTTGGATGCTGGACATCCAGGCCTCGAGAAGGAGAACATCAATATGCTGAACACCATGCTGGAGCTCGGGACTATCTGCTTCTACCTGGACTGCAGGAACTTGAAGGCTTACCCACCGACTCGCAAACTGTGGCATCAGTTGATGTCGTGTCCCAGCGAGATCATCCCGGTTATGGATACTGTGGTCAAGGATGTGATCATCACTCTAGCAGAAAAACAGATGGACGCTGTACGCTCTACACAATCTCAGCAAGCACGCCGCAACACGCAGCACAACGCTCTCCACTCGAGTTCAATGCCGCCAATGCCGAGCTCGGACATCGATAACATGAATGGCCAGACCAATCCAGCCCCACAAGTGCAGGCGGAAGAAGCTGAAGACTTGGTCTCCGAGTGCGAGCAGAGGCTCTACCGTGTTCGACCATTCGGCCTAGACACAACGATCAACCTTCGCGACCTCAACCCGAACGACATCGACAGGCTGGTCTCCGTCAAAGGCCTTGTCATTCGCACAACACCCGTCATCCCAGATATGAAGGATGCTTTCTTCCGCTGCTCAGTCTGCCACCACACACTTAAGGTGTACATTGATCGAGGCAAGATTGCAGAGCCAACAAGGTGTCCTCGCAATGTCTGCCAGGCGAGCAACAGCATGCAGATCGTGCACAACCGATCAGGTTTCGCTGACAAGCAGGTTATCAAACTGCAGGAGACGCCAGATTCGGTTCCAGACGGTCAAACGCCTCACTCCGTCTCCCTGTGCGCATACGATGAACTCGTCGACATCTGTAAAGCTGGTGACCGCGTCGAGATTACTGGTGTCTTTAAGACCAGCCAAGTGCGAGTCAACCCTCGTCAACGGAGCGTCAAGAACATCTTCAAGACGTACGTCGACTGCCTCCACGTGCAGAAGGTCGACAAGCGTCGTATGGGCATCGATCCGACTACCATCGAAGAGGAGCTTTCCGATCAAGTCGCTGGCGGCATGGAGGAGAAGCGCAAGGTGTCTGAGGAAGAAGAAGCTAAGATTCAAGCAACAGCCGCTAGAGATGATGTCTACAACCTCCTTTCTCGCTCGCTTGCCCCATCGATATTCGAGATGGACGATGTCAAGAAGGGCATCTTGCTGCAGCTGTTCGGTGGCACGAACAAGAGCTTTGAGAAGGGTGGCTCGCCCAAATATCGCGGCGACATCAATGTGCTCTTGTGCGGTGATCCATCTACCTCGAAATCGAAGATGCTGGAGTACGTTAACAAGATCGCACCACGAGGTATCTATACCTCCGGTAAGGGCTCTTCTGCCGTCGGTCTTACAGCGTACGTGACCCGTGACCCCGAGACGAGAAGTCTGGTGCTCGAGTCCGGTGCGCTGGTACTCAGTGACGGCGGCGTGTGCTGCATCGACGAGTTCGACAAGATGAACGACTCCACCCGCTCCGTCTTGCACGAAGTCATGGAGCAGCAGACTGTGTCTATTGCCAAAGCAGGCATCATCACCACCTTGAACGCTCGCACGAGTGTTCTAGCTTCTGCGAATCCTATCGGAAGCAAGTACAACACCAACTTGACCGTGCCCCAGAACATCGATCTCCCGCCGACGCTGTTGAGTAGATTTGATCTCGTCTACCTCGTCCTCGACCGCATCGACGAGACTGCTGATCGCAAGCTGGCGAGGCATTTGGTTGGCATGTACCTGGAAGACACACCGGATAATGCGAGCAAAGAGGAGATTCTGGTACGCCCCTCCACTTCCACCTCACTCTGGCCATGACACTAACGTGATGACACAGCCAATCGAATTCCTAACCTCTTACATCTCCTACGCCCGCGCCAACATCCACCCCCAAATCACCGCCGCCGCCGGCGATGCACTCGTCAAAGCCTACGTCGCCATGCGCAAACTCGGCGAGGACATCCGCGCCGCCGAGCGCCGCATCACCGCCACAACGCGCCAGCTCGAAAGCATGATCCGGCTCGCGGAAGCGCACGCGAAAATGCGGATGTCGTCTGAAGTCACCGTCGATGATGTGGAGGAAGCTGTTCGGTTGATTCAGTCGGCGCTTAAGCAAGCGGCCACCGATGCGCGGACGGGGTTGATCGATATGGGTCTATTGACTGAAGGCACGAGTGCGAGCGAGCGGAAGCGGAGGGAGGATCTTAAGACGGGGGTGCTTGGGGTTCTGGATGAGATGTTGAGAGCGGGTGGGGCAAGCGCGAGGTATGGGGATGTTGTGAGGACGATTAGTGAGCAGAGTTCTGTGCCGGTGGAGGGGCAGGAGTTTGCGGAGGCGGTTAGGAGTTTGGAGCAGGAGGGGAAGGTGCAGGTGGTGAGTGAGGGGGCGAGGAGGAGTATTAGGCGGGTTACTGGGGTGTCGTAGTTGGATGGAGGAGTGATGAGCATGTTTATCGGGTGTATGAGTGGCGTTGGAGGGTTGCTGGTATGCGTATGACTTGGATGTATGATGGCTTGACTGTGATTGAATGCCATGTTAGCAAGACAGATTGATTCACCCGTTTCTTCGGCTTGTGAACCTCAGCTTTCGTGGTGGCGTGAGTAGTGCACGAGCGATCGGTATGAGTCCACGAGCCTCAGACTCGCCTTGCAAATCATCGTTCGCGGTTGCCAGCTCATTTCGTGGTATCTTATCTCATCCTGTGAAAGCTTCTCGCTCGTCCATGTCTTCATCCTCGCTCAAAGCATCCGCTAAACTCCATCCGTATGCAACCGTCCACACCGTAGGATGTGTCGATGTCGTCTCTCCATCACAGCCCTCTGCTTCTCTGGCCCTTCTTATCCGCATCCTCCAAGCACTTCTGCCTCCCACTTCTCTATCGCGCAGATACGGCAAAGTACCGCCCCCCTCTAAGCGCAAGCACCAAATGCAGCGTCGCCCCGCCCTCGAGGTTGTACTCCAGCGCCGTCTTGTCGTCGCTCATCTGCTTGCCGCCGAAGATGAGGCGTTGTTGGACCGGGGGGATGCCTTCTTTCTCTTCCACGCGCTCTTTTATCTTGGAGATCTGGGGCCAAGCAGAGCGAGGTCAGTAAAGGCGGTGGAAGCGGGGGGAAGTGGTGAGAAGGGTAGTGGGGGGAGGGAAGAGGAAGGTGGTGGGAGGGAGCTGTTAGCGGGTACCTTGTAGTCGGGCTCGATGTCGAGTTCGATTTCCTTGCCGGTGAGGGTGCGGACTCTGTGCCATGTGTCAGTAAGAGGGTATCATGTGATTGGGGAGGTGAGGTGGTGGACGGGGGGGAGGCGTACTTGATCTGCATGTTGACGGCGTTGCTGTTCGAGTGGTGGTGATTTCGTGCTCGGATCGTTTCCAAACGATGTTATGCTCCGCTCGCCAGGTCCGGGAAGACCACTTGCTTGTGAATGGGTGTAGCTTGCTGTTCTTGTTGGAATGTGAAGTGTAGGCTGCAAGACGAGGTGATGTTTGGTGGGGTGGTTGTACTGAGTCAGGCAAACATTCAGGCGATCATCAGAGAGACGATATGACAATGGAGCAATGGAGATGGATCAGATTCACTCCACTCATATCACCACATGTGTAAACTCAGCAGACGCATATGAATGAAACGGTGCAAAGAGGATTGTGTAAAAAGTGCATCCCGCTCGCTATGCTTCTAGAACTACCGTCACAAGTCAGTGGAACCACGATGCATCACAGCACCCTCTGGTATGCCATGATGAGCTAGCCTTCCACACCGTGCACCAGAACACCGTAGAGTACCAGCTATTGAACGGCCGCGCCAGCTCAGTCCAGCTTCGACGTGACGTTCGAGAACTCCCCTTTCTCGAGCTTCGTCTTCCAGAAGATAGGATCTAGCACACTAGTCAGCATCACGAACGGAAACAAGCAACGGGAGAAATGCGACTCACTCGTGTCCATAAACCCATGCTTCACCCACCCCTCCTCCTTGATGTGGTACAGGTTGATGAACCCACCCGAGAAAGCATCCCGGTGCGTCGCAGCAAGAATACTCCTCTTTCCCAGCTCCAACGCCTCCTCCTCCTCCATCTCATACTTGTACTCCGCATCCAGCACACCATACGCATGCGTCTGTCCACTGCCCACACAGAACAAGTTACCCGCCAGCCTCGTCCCGTCGTTGTCGATGTAGTAGAGTGCCGGCCCTTCGGTGGGCGTGACGCCAGCGCACATGGTGCCCATGCTCAAACCCATACCTTTGTAGCTGTAGAGGAGGTTGGCGAGGATCTTCGAGGCGGCGGCGACGGAGATGCGGCGTTTGTGGCGGAGTTCGTGGAGGCGGCATTCCATTCCTAGGTAGGCGAGCCAGTATTGGCAGTCCTGTACATCACATATATCAGTCTTGAACCTCCTAAAGCCTCATTTCGGGGATGTCATGTCTTACTGCAGCACCACCAGCCATAGTCCCAAGCAAACAGCTATTAATCTCAATCACCTTCTTCACCGTCTGACTCGCGATCCAGTCCCCGGCGGTCGCGCGCGAGTCGGTGGCCACTATGATGCCGCCCTTGAAGCGGAAGGCGAGGGTGGTGGTGCCGTGGGCGATCTTGATGGGGCAGGAAGGGTTGCTGTGGTCGTCGGTCATGGCGCGCAGCCAGGCGGAGTGGCTACCGACGGGCGGGAGCTCGAAGTTGTGGGATAAGGAAGGCGCGATCTTGGTGCTGAGAGCGAGCTCATCTTCAAGGATGGTGTCGGGGGCGGAGTGGGAGGGTTGCGAGTACTGGGCCACGAGGGCATCCATGATGGAGGGAGGTGGGTGGTGTCAGATGAGGGTGTTTATGCGATCGCGGGTGCAAGTGATGTTGTTGGAGGTGTGGGCTGGTGTGGTCGTAGACAGGAGGTGATGGTGTTTGTTTGATGGTCTCTAGAGCTTCACCTTTGAGGTCGTGTCGTGTCGAGGTTCGAGGCGCCGAACCGGAACGTAATATGCGTGGTTTCTAGCACTAAGGTACGTACTTCTGAGCACTCCCGCGGAGAAGCTGCTCGACGGACAGATATTTGTGTTCTAATACCGAGCATCTCACACAACCTGGCGCCATGGCGACAACATCAACTCACTCATACACTATCCTGCCGGAGCAGACCCAAGAAGGTAATGCGGCTTCCTGGCCCTTACCAAAGCACTCACAACTAACCCACCCTCCCAGATGCCCTTCACGCAACCCGCCTCCTCCAAGTAGAAGAGAAACCCTTCCAACGCGTCGTCCGCAACCTTCTCGGCAAAGAAAGCCTCCTCAAATGGAGCCCTCCGCGCCAACTCCCCTCCCCTCCACCGGAAGCCGACACCGAAGACACCACATCACCAACAGACACGACAGCAGACGAATCCCGCAAACGCGCCAAATTCCGCACAGACGTCCTCCTCGACTTCGCCGCCCTCGAAAGCAGCATCCTCCGCATCCAGCTCATCCAATCCTCCAATGCGCGCGAACGCGAACGATATGCCGCCGAGAAGGCCAATATTCTGCAGACAGCGCAATCAGTGCGCGAGAACACTGTCGCGTTGCGAGGGCAGTTGGTGGAAGCGCAGAAGATGCTCGAGCTGAGGAAGGGGTATGATGAGCTGGCTACTAAGTTAATTTTTGAGAAGAAGTTGAAGCCGAGGGCGGAGACGTTGGAGGATATCGCTGGCTTGGAGAAGGAAATCGAGGATCTGGAGCAGGAAGGCAATGAGTTTGAAGGGGTGTGGAATGGGAGGAGGGAGGCGTGGGAGAAGGTTGTTGCTGAGGGTGCGAATTTGGTCAAGGTTATCAAGGGGATTAGGGATGAGCCGGACAGTGATGAGAGGATGGAGTATGGGGAGGAGAGTGGGTCGAAGGAGCAGAGGAGTAGGATGGGGACGCCAGCGCCCGGGAGCACCACGCCGATGCCAGGGGAAAGTGGGGATAGGACGCCGGTGGTTGGGGAGGGTGGTACGCCGATGCATGAGGATGGGAGAAGTCCTGCGCCTTTGGTGAACAAGTTCTTGGAGGTAGAAGATGATACTACGAGGAGCAATAGTCGGGTTGGGTCGCCGATGCTGCAGGCTACGCAGCCTGGTATTGATGTGGAGATGGCGGGCGGGGACCAGAGGGAGTCTCAAACCTCAGGTGATACCGAGGAGAAGATTGAGATGGAGACAGAAACGGTGCCTGTGGACGAGTTTGAGCAGGCGCAACAGCAGGTCGAGGCTATGGACGAGAGCTGAGAGTCGTAACTGGCGCGTACGAATGCTAGACATTTGGAGCGATACAGCAATCTCCCAGGCACAACGCGTTGCTCGTAGTTAGCATATTTGTGCCAATGTCAGACTAGCTGCACGTTCGGCTTCGAGACGAATAAATGACGCCTCTTTTGTCTCGAATGTAGATATAAAGTAGGAGCTTCTCTATTACTCGAAAAGCATATATAAGCTAAGAGCGTCGGGCGCGCGCGAGCGTAGGCGCGGGTATAGAGGAGTACGTACTTTAATACCTCTTAGACTTAGACGATAATATAGGCGGCGGGTATAACTTTATTAGTTTTACTAAGACTAGCTAAAGATCCTTATTATAAATAAAATAAATTTCTTTAGCGCTTAGAGTTAGGGTTAGATAGCTAAACCTATATAAGCTAAGTTTATATAGTTATAAATTCCTTAATAGAGAATTATATTAGTAAGAGCGCCTCTCTTTACTTATTAGTCTAATACTTTATAGTTACTTAAAGATACTATATAAAGTAACTAAGTATTATTAAAGTTAAACTTAATCTCTACTTTTTAAAACTACTTTCTTATAAGTATAAGTAGTTTTATTTAAAATAACCTATTAATTTCTATAGATCTTTTGTAAATTAAATATATATTTTACGCTTATTATTACTTAAAAAAAGCTAGATTTTATTAGCTTATATTAAGAGAGCTTCTATATAATTAATTAGCTTTACTAGCTTATTAGTACTACTTTAGCCTCTTACTAGTATATAAGCGCTACTTCTTTAAATTAATTCCTCTTCTTTAAATATTTATAGCTACTTAAACCTACTACTTACTTATATTAATACTATCTATTTACTATTCTTCTTATAGTTAAATATCTCTTAACTCTATTTACGTTTCTATAAACTTATTACTATACTATATTTAGTAAAGGCTAAGGTTACCTTAAGAATTAAACTCTTAAATACCCTACTATATTTAGTTAAATATAGTTATTAGAATACCTATTATAAAAGACTATTATTAAGACTTAAATAGAATTATTATATATAGAGAGATAGTATTACCGTTGATACTAAAAGCGTATTTAGAGTAAATTCTATAGTTTAGAGTTAGAAATTTAAGAGGCTACCTACTACGTATAGCTATATAAGATATCTTAAAAAGCGCTATAATAGAATATAAACGTACTAACCTACTTTAACGTAGAAATAAAAGAGGCGTATATTAATTTAGTTAAAGGAGAGGCCCTTAATAATATTATTAAGAGAGCCTCTACGTAATAAGCTAGCTCTACTAGCCTACTAGTACCGCTTTTAAGGCTAACTACTATATAAGCTCTACTTTCCTATAACTATCTCTTCTCCTTAGATATTTATAGTTACTTAAAACTACTACTTACTTATATTAATACTATCTATTTATAACTTTCCTTATAGTCGAATATCTCTTATCTCTTCTATAAGGAATAGCTAGTTTAAGTATAGAGGTACTTAGTAGCTCTATCGTACTACTACCGTTATAGCTATAATAGGCCGTAATACGCGCTAGTATATCGCGCTAATAGAAGATAACTAAGGGGCCTTAAGCTCTTTCGATAACTACGCTACTATAGCTAATAATAAAGCTATTACTAATTAGCTAGAAGGCGTAAGAAAAGGAGCTAATAATAGCGATATAGAGCCTATTAGGCTTACTACTAGCTTATAGCGACCCTAACCTAGTACTTTACTAGGTAATATAACTCCTAGCTTATCTTAAACTACTTTTAATACCCTAGTATTAAAGATAGCTAAGTAATACCTTAAGGAGCTATAGCTTAAGTCTATAGATAATATAACGCTTAAAGAGCTATAGACGTACGCTAGTAAACTAGTAGTATATACTTAAATCGTTACTAGTAATATTAATCTTAAGCGTAAATACGCTAAGATAGTTAGGGTCCGCGCTAACTCTAAAGCGCTTATAGAAGAGGACTAGAAGGTTAAGACGCTTATTAAAAAGGCCTATCTCTCTTAGCTAAGAACGAAAGGCTATAGCGTCTTTTTAAAATAGACTTAAGTAGTTAAATACTAGTATTCTATCTTCTTATATAAGTACTATAATACGCTAAAGAGGACTATATTTATAATAGACGCTATCGACTATAGTAACGCGTAGTTAAAAGAGGTATATAATATTCTTAACTACTACTACCTATAGCGATATACCTAAGGTAACTTACTATAGGGCGAGATAAAGCGTATTATAGAAGATATTATTACGCTAATAGTAGTACGCCGCGCTAATACTACGTACGCTTACTATATTACTATATAGCGAGATAAGTAACTAATATAGGCCTTCTTCTACTATCTATTAAATAAGGAGGCGAAGCTAGAGTATAGGATTAAGGATAGCCTAGCTAAAATTAATATATACTATACTAAACTACTAAGCTACCTACGTAATAAGCTTATTAATAATAACGCCTTCTTATAAGTAAAGATAGTTAACGGCCTTATATTTAAAGCGTACGCGGCGGAATAGATCTTAGGGGCAACTATAAATAGTATAGCCTCTATAAATTTAAAAGAAAAGGATAGAAATAGTAGCTAAGCTCGTAACTCTTCTAATCTTTAAGGATATCTCTCTATATAAGGAAACTTTTAAGAGCGTAACTATAGGGATTACGGAATACCTCTATATAGAGGCCGCTCTAATTAAGTTATTACTATAATATACGAATATATAGAGACTTAATATACGTCCGGCGCTAATATAACTCTACTCTATAAAGAATACGGATAGTACCTAGTAGGAAACTAAAGGCTCTAGTTACCTAGTTATCCTCCTTATAGCTAGGGCCTAAGATATAAGAACGAGAGAAACGCGTAGTAGTAGAAGTATATATATAGGCTAAAAGTACCTCTATAACCCTTTAGGCCCTCGTCGATAGCGGAGCCTAGCTTAACCTAATTAGCTAACGTACTATATAAATATATAACTTACTAGAGTACTATATACTAGTTAAGTCTACGGTACGTTTCCTTAACGATAACTAGAAAATACTTTATAAGGCGTATTATATAGATATTACTATCTATAATTATATTAGTATAGCTAAGACTAGTAACTAGATATTCTAAGCTAGAGTATTTAGAGGCTACGATATAGTCTTAGAATAGGACTAGCTTAAGGTAGTAGACCTCCTTATTAGCTATAGAAGAGGCTTATTCTTATAGTATACTAAGGAATATAGAAAACTACGATACGATACTATATCTACTATAATAGCCGCTATTAAGGAAGGTCTAGTAGACTTCTAGCTAAGAATAGACTAGTAGGTCGGAGGTTAGAGATTGCGCCTAACTCTCTTTAAGCTATACCCGGTACCGGAGCTAATAGTAGCTAATACTTCTTTTAAGGATAATTTTATCCCCTTTAAGCTAGTACTTAATATACTAGTACTAGACTTAGAAACTTTTTTAGAAGAACCTAATAGCCTTAATATTACGTTAGCTAAAGCTACTATATTCGCGCTATCCTCTTAAGAAGGTAGTAATAGAGACTTAATAACTATCTTAGTATAGCGAAAGAACGAGTAGTACGTTAGAGCTATAGTAATCTACGATTATCTTATACTCGTTAGGTATAATTATCTATATAATCGTTTAGTTCGCCTCTCTAATATTAGGTACCGTAATATTAATAGCTATATATAATCGTCTAATATAATCGTCCGCTAGTATATTTTAAAATAAATATACCTATAATACTTTCTCTACCTCTCGCGTTAACGCCTACTTCTTCGCCGCTTTCTTATACTCTATCGACCTAAGGTACTTACTAAGATTACCTAACTTACTACTAAGGCCTAGATACCCTATAATACTTTTATAGACCTTATAGATAAGCCTAGGCTTACTAGATAGGTTAGCGCCCTCCTTAAATATTATCTAGGCTAGTATCTACTTCTTACTACTCTATATAAACTTCTTTACCTATTTACTACTCTAAATAGACTATTTATACTACTCGCTACCCTTATACTATATTATAAACTAAGTCTTATAGGATTCCTAGTATAGGTATAGGCCTACTACCTTAATAACGTTATTTATCTCTAAGGTAGGATAGCTACTAAAAGTAGTATCCTAAGAGTCGAGGTTAAAGGGTAGTATTATACCTCGTCCTAACCTTAATATACTACTTTAGAGATAGTTATCGCTAGAACGACCTATTCCTAAGGTTATTTATAGAGGCGGTAAAGAGAGTAGGTTAGGTATCCCTTAAGAAGGGCTACTTCTACCTATAAGAGAGCTCTTAGTAAGTAGATTTAGTAGCGACCTAGTAGTATTCTAACGATAGTAAGAGGATAAGTAGGTTAGGGTATTATATAGCCGTTATTACTCCTAGGTTATAGAAAAGGACTTCTAATAGGTTATATAACTATAGCCGTAGACTCGTAGCTACTTATTTACGAGATATTAATCGTATTATCTCTATACTTACTACTTTATAATAACTCGTTTTCGTAGTTACGTCTTATTTAATATCTAAGATACTCTTAAATCTAACCCTTATACTCTTAGACTACCGTCCCCTCTTAGTTAGAATTTTACCCTATTAGTCGCCGTATTTATCGTTAGCGTCTTCTTTATTATCGGCTTATTTATTATTAGCTTATTCGTTCTCTTCTTATTTATCCTCGTCTTATTTATCCTCGTCTTATTTATCCTCGTCTTATTTATCCTCGTCTTATTTATCCTCGTCTTATTCGCTATTAAATAGACCGTATATAGATCTATTACTATAATCGCCTTAGTAATCGTCTCCTAGTTTCTTTAGATATATTAGTATATAAGTACTACTAGTAGCGTATAGTATAATAGGCGTCTTTATAGTCGTTAACGTTCGAGGAGGTAAGATAGTTATAATATTATCGCCTATAAGCGAAAATTTTACGCGAAGATCCTATTAATATTTAGTACGATTAGGCGTCTCTACGGATTCCTCTAATAGTAATTAGAGGTTCTAATAGAGCTCTAAGCTATAATTAGAGCGTATTAGACTAATCTCTATCTCTACTCTAATTAGCTTAAATAATCTAAGCTAAGGCTCTACTCTATTCTAATAAGTTCTAAAGTAATATCTAGTTACTCTCTAGTATAAGGATACGAAATAGAAAGAGGGCTAGTTAGTTACTACCTTTACCTTAGAGCTATCTACCTTAGAAGACTAAATAGTACTACTCTATAAGGAGGCGTAGCGTATATACTACCTCCTTACGAAGCTACGTTCTATACTACGTAATACGATTATTAAATATTATACCTAGCCTTTAAGGCATATCGACTTAGTCGCCCTCGCCTCCTATATCGAAATAACGAATAAAGGTAAAGTTCCTATAGAAATAGACGTAGGAATTAGGAAACGAAGCGCGTCTATATCGTTAGTATAGAACCTATAGGGTATAAAGAGACTAAGAGCGGACTATATTAATAAACGGAATAATAGCGGGGCGCCCGTCCGCCTAACGGGTAATAAGTCTAAATTACCCTACTATAGCTATAGTAAGATTAGCTATATTAAGACGGAGTACTATAGTAAGGACTAGTAGAGCGACTAAAATAACCCGTATATCTAGAAGGTAGACGCTAAAGAAGCGCCTACTATAGATAATAAAGAAGATTAATAGTCTTACTAAGACGATAGTAAGATAGGAAAAGGTAGGGACTTAGTAAAGGATCGTAACTAGGTCCTTAGCCCTAAGTCGACTCCTAGCTAGTAAAGAGCCTACGCGGCGGCGTCGCCGCGCTAACTAGAGAAGTAGAGGTAGAATTCCTTCTTAACGACGCGGTAGATATTAACCTCGTCTTATAATCCTTCGCGCTATAGTATAATCTACCGCTAGTAAGTAAAGTAGCTCTTATAAGGCCGACCTCGTTTTAGGGATACTAAGGGTTCTACTACGGCGTATACTATATAAGCGTACGCCTCGCTAACTCTATAGAAGTTATAAAGAAGTTAGGAGCTATCTTCTATACTATAGATATAGAAGGACCTAAGATAATCCTAGGGTAGCTATAGCGTTAATAGTAGTCTATTTAGGTAGATAGTAGTACCGACGAGTAGCGCTATAGAATCGCTATAAATACGGTACGTATATACTCTATATACGAGTTTATTAAGAATATAGTTTCCTTTAAGAGAGTCTTTACTATCCGCCTCCCCGGCCCTAAGTAGAAGCGCGATAAGGTTATAATATAGCTACTAGCTAAGTTCTAATAGTTTATTAACGTTTTTAATTACTAAAATATCGCGAACCTTAAGTAGCTTAAAGATACTAAGTATACGATTAACCTAAAGGAAGGCAAAAGGCCGCTCTTTTAGCCTTTATATAATATATCTAATACTAAGCTCGATACCCTATAAGAGTATCTAAAGACGTCGTTAGCGAACGGTTAGATTAAGTATAGTAAAAGCGAGGTAGGTACGCCTATCCTCTTCGTTCCTAAGAAGAATAGGAAGCTTAGGCTCTATATTAACTACTAAGGTCTTAATACTATTACTATTAAAAATCGCTATCTACTCCCTTTTATTAGTAAGACTCTAGACCGCCTTAGCTACGCGAAGTAGTATAGTAAGCTAGACCTTAAGGACGTATATTACTATATCCTAATTAAGCGAGGCGACTACTAAAAGACTACGTTCCGTTTATACTATAGCTACTATAAATATAACGTTATACTATTTAGTCTAACTAACGCTCTAGCTACCTTTTAGGTATATATTAACCGAGCCCTTACCGGGCTAGTCGATAATATCTACGTAGTCTACCTTAACGATATCTTAATCTATAGTAAGACGCGTAAGTAGTACGTACTCTATTTACGTAAGGTACTTACGAGACTTTAGAAGTTTACCTTATATACTAGTATTTAGAAGTACGAATTCTTCTAGTAAAGCGTAGAATTCCTTAGGTTTATCGTAAATATAGAAGGCGTAACGATAGATTTAAGTAGAGTCCTTACTATTAAGAAGTAGCCTAGGCCTAGCTCCTTCTATAAGGTTTAGTAGTTCCTAAGCTTCTTAAACTTCTACTAGCGGTTTATAAAGGACTATAGCCGTATTATAGGTCCTCTTACTAGCCTATTAAAGAGAGCGAAGAATAGAAAGAAGTAGAGTAAGCTCGTATAGGGCGCTAGTAAGGAGTAGGCGCTCTATAGAATTAAAGATACCTTTACTTCTATACTAGTACTATAGTACTATAATCCTTCGTTACGACTACGACTTAAAACCGATACGTCGGACTTTATAATCGTAGGAGTAGTATTATAACTCTTTAGAATAGAATAGTACTCTATTACCTTCTAATCTTAAAAGATAATCCCTACTAAGTATAACTACGAGATATATAATAAGGAGCTCCTTACTATTATTATAGCCTTTAAGTAGTAGCGCTACTACTTTAAAGGCGCGGCGTATATAGTCTAAGTACTAACTAACTATATAAACCTTTATAGCTTTATAAGTATAAAGTAGTTAAATAGTAAATAGGCTTACTAAGCTACCTACCTTACGAGTTTCGATTTTATAATTAAATATTAAGCTAGGAAGAAGAATCCTACTACCGCGCCGTCGTAATAACTAGACTACGCTAGTAAAGCTACTATAGTTAACTACCTCCTTATTACGGGTAGATACTAGAATATAGGTAATTAGAGAAAAGGCGTATAGGTATATACTTATCTCGGCGTAGAGCGAGCGAGATAATATAGGAACTACGTAATACTACTTAACTACTTACTAGCGAGATAGTAAGTACCGCTCGACTAGCTCGTCGCGAGCCTAGTAAGCTAGTAATACTTATTAGATATATAGGAACTAAGGATATCTTTAATATACTTATATTTAACTTATATTATAATCTTACTAAAAGGTCTATAACTATTTATAGTATATTCGAGTTATCTTACCTAAATACCTACTACTACCTACTCTTTATAGAAGTACTTACGTAATACTACTTATAGGATCGTAATACTTTAAACACCCTTAGAATAAGTACTACTAGTAGTATACGAGGCTTAGGCTATAGAGATAAGAGCTCTACTCTATCGACCGATCGCCGTACTAGCGATAATAAAACTAAGGTAGACTTCTTCTATAGAGACCGTAATAAGCTAAACGACTAGATTAACTAACTCCTACTCTACTTCGAGTTAGATAGAATCTAAGCCTATAAAAGGAGGTACCT